>JAVJIX010000078.1:0-167500 GCA_036785185.1 Paratrypauchen microcephalus
TCCTGGTTTAGTCCTGGTTTAGTCCAGTTCTAGTCCTGGTTTAGTCCTGGTTTAGTCCTGGTTTAGTCCAGTTCTAGTCCTGGTTTAGTCCTGGTTTAGTCCTGGTTTAGTCCAGTTCTAGTCCTGGTTTAGTCCTGGTTTAGTCCAGTTCTAGTCCTGGTTTAGTCCTGGTTTAGTCCTGGTTTAGTCCAGTTCTAGTCCTGGTTTAGTCCTGGTTTAGTCCAGTTCTAGTCCTGATTTAGTCCAGTTCTAGTCCTGGTTTAGTCCAGTTCTAGTCCTGGTTTAGTCCTGGTTTAGTCCAGTTCTAGTCCTGATTTAGTCCAGTTCTAGTCCTGGTTTAGTCCTGGTTTAGTCCAGTTCTAGTCCTGATTTAGTCCAGTTCTAGTCCTGGTTTAGTCCTGGTTTAGTCCTGGTTTAGTCCAGTTCTAGTCCTGGCTTAGTCCTGGTTTAGTCCTGGTTTAGTCCAGTTCTAGTCCTGGTTTAGTCCTGGTTTAGTCCAGTTCTAGTCCTGGTTTAGTCCTGGTTTAGTCCAAACGCAGTGTCCAAACACGTGAAGGAGGAGAGTCATGGTGTTGCTGTTTTCGGTGTCGTCATAGCGATGTGGTTTGCTCAGTTTTTACAGTTCGCACAAATGTTTGAGCAGCATCGTGAGGTTTACACTATTTTACAATCAATTTACAAACGATGAAGACACAGGACAAGACGACTACGGAGGACAACGCTCATGTGCGCATCAAGTTCTGACTCTTGCTCTTCACGCAAAACGTAAGTAAGCCTCGTAAGTTTAGTTTCGTCAGCCTCGGTTTCCCATAATGTTCGACATACGACGGGAGCTCGTTAAGTACAAAAAGCCAACTTGTGTCGGATCGAGTCCAGTCTGCATTCTCACCTCAAACGAACCGCACCAGAGTTCGAATGGAACCGTGCCAAGACCGAGCTTTTTAGGTGGTCTCGGTTCGCTTGTTTGCTCCGGATCGAGATTTTTGTTTTTTATTCACACCAGAACAAAAGGTCAGAATCAAAGGAGCAAATGAACTTAAAAAAACCAAACAAGGTGTGAAAACGACCTGAGTAAAAAAAAAAAACACACACACAACAACAGCATCGGCCCCTGGGACTGTCGGCCCACTGGGAAAATGCCCGGTATGCCCGATTACCAGTCCAGGCCTGCGTTTCACAATTTCATTATTACCAACCGCCACAAACCGAGAGTGTCCCAGTTTTTGATTGTGAAAACGTGTCCACTCTGCACAAGACTCACTTTTCGATTTGAAACACTGCGATGTTCATGTCGTTTATTTACAGATGCTCCGTTGGTGAAACCTCCGCCTCCTTCAGTCTGAGGACTCGTGGAAAGAGCTGCTTTAGTCTCCGGGGCCCGGCCGTCGATGCTCCACATAAACAAACACATTTCAGACGAGGTGCGTGGAGAGGAGAGCCGGGAGGAAAGCGCAGGTACGGCTCAGATGAATATTTCATGTCTCCCACAGGTGGCGCTCTGGGCTCTTTCTGCTGAATCCGCTCTGACTACGGCCTCCTGGGAGACTCGCCAGTGTACTTTTGTAAGCCTCTACAGTATCACTATTGTCATATCTGAAGTATAATATTTTGGATTTGGAAAGCTCTCCTTATTTTTAAAGTTTTAAATGGACTCGCTCCTCCGCGGTTAATGGATTTATCTCTATTTCTCTTTTATCCGTGGCCATACCTGCTTGTCAAAGCCTGATCCCGTCAGATCTCAGAAGCTCAGCAAAGCAGGGCCTGGTTAGTACTCGGATGGGAGACCGCTGGGAATTCCAGGTGCCACAGGGGGGCGCCAGTCACAAAAAACTGTCGTTGTGTCCTTAGACAAGACACTTTACCCACATTGCCTAGTATGAAAGTGGTGAGTGTTGGAGGTGGTCGGAGGGGCCGATGGCGCAGATTGGCAGCCTCGCTTCCGTCAGTCTGCCCCAGGGCAGCTGTGGCTACAGAAAGTAGCTTACCACCACCAAGTGTGGAGTGAATGAACAATGAACTGTAAAGCGCTTTGGGTGTCATGAAAAGCGCTATATAAATGCTATGAATTATTATTATTATCGGGTACCTCAGGTCGACGAAAAACTAGCTCATTTATACATGAAAGTTCGATGAAAACGATAAGGTCGGCTAAACAGACGCCGCGACAACAGTTCAGTAAAAGTAACGTAAGAACATCAGCGTCATAATTGTAAACCTGCTAAACTGTTAATCGATAATTACGACTGCTGAAAATACATTTATGAGGCTCCTCGGCTGGTCGATGTGACGCTGCCATCCTGATCCCAAAAGTCCTGGTTTAGTTCCGGTTTAGTCCTGGTTTTGTTCTGGTTTAGTCCTGGTTTAGTCCTGGTTTAGTCCTCTTGGTCCTGATCCCAAAACCTGCCTGAGCTTGTAGTCGTACCCCTTCGTTTCAAGTCTGGTCGAGAGCTTACTTCGTTTCAAGGGGTATGTAGTCCGAGGTTGTGGCCCGAGCCCTTGATCAAAATTAGAATCGGGACACCCCTTGTCCTCACATGAACAAGCAAAACCAAGGGGTAGGGGGTAAGACGAAAGGTTAAGACGGAGGAATGGGACGCCCGTACACTCCGCCCCTCGTGTGGTGAGGGTCGTGTCTGAGGCTCTGACGTCGTCATAATCAGATTTAAAAATCTGTAAACCAGGGCCAGTTTCTCTCCCTGTGACTGGAGCTCGGAATATTTTTGATGTGAAGCTGAAAATTAACCGCTCATGTTTAATGAGGCTTCTCCACCTCTTCCTCCTTTTCTTCCTCCTCTTCCTCCTTTTCTTCTTCCTCCTCTTCCACCTCTTCTCATCACATTTCTCAGGTCTCATATCTGAGTCCAGACATCGTCACAGCAGGTCGAGAAAAGAAGGAAAAGCAGAAAAGACGATTTCTTCCCGCGCTGTTTGAAAAGAGCGAGTCTTTCGTCCTGTAGTCTGGAGCAAACCCTTTAGCTTCCTTTAATTATAACCTCCTGCTTCAACCCAAAGTCTAGTTTAACCCGGCGCCTTTTGGCCGCCGCTTTAACCCAGCGCCTTTTCACCGCCGCTTTAACCCGGCGCCTTTTCGCCGCCGCTTTAACCCGGCGCCTTTTCACCGCTGCTTTAACCCAGCGCCTTTTCACCGCCGCTTTAACCCGGCGCCTTTTCACCGCCGCTTTAACCCGGCGCCTTTTCACCGCCGCTTTAACCCGGCGCCTTTTTGCCTCTGCTTTAACCCGGCGCCTTTTCGCCTCTGCTTTAACCCGGCGCCTTTTCGCCTCTGCTTTAACCCGGCGCCTTTTCGCCTCTGCTTTAACCCGACGCCTTTTTGCCTCTGCTTTAACCCAGCGCCTTTTCGCCTCTGCTTTAACCCAGCGCCTTTTCACCTCTGCTTTAACCCGGCGCCTTTTCGCCTCTGCTTTAACCCGGCGCCTTTTCGCCTCTGCTTTAACCCGACGCCTTTTTGCCTCTGCTTTAACCCGGCGCCTTTTCGCCTCTGCTTTAACCCGGCGCCTTTTCGCCTCTGCTTTAACCCGGCGCCTTTTCGCCTCTGCTTTAACCCGACGCCTTTTTGCCTCTGCTTTAACCCAGCGCCTTTTCGCCTCTGCTTTAACCCAGCGCCTTTTCGCCTCTGCTTTAACCCGGCGCCTTTTCAACGCCGCTTTAACCCAGCGCCCAATAAACGGCCGTTGGCAATCGCTAACCACACCTCCGCTACGGGATTTTTCGAAGCGAGTTTCCAGACCCATATCTCACTTGTGATATGGTCAGGTGTTAACCAGACTACCCAAACACCATTTCAACAGAAAAAGGCAAAATTCAGACATTTTGGATAAAAAAATAATTAAAATGGTGAAGTTCAATACAAAATAACTTTATTGTACAAATCATTGGATGAATATAAACTTTTTTTTTCCATTTGACTTGTTTTTTCTCGGTGACGGCCTCACCTGCCTGCCCTGACCGCACGCCACCGCTCTGCCCGTTCTAAAAATACACGTCCACTTTGAGTCTCTTACATAAAGCCATTGCGTAACATTACCGACGACATTAGCCACAACAGTGAGTAATTATGCAAATGAACCGAGTGCTCCGCGCCAGAGGTGAAGAAGAAGAAGAAGAAGAGCGTTAAAGACGTCAATGAATATTTCAGCGCCGCGAAGGGCCTGAGCGAAGGAGGTAATTGAATGAAGGAGGAGACGAGGAGACGAGGAGATGAGGAGACGAGGAGGGGGAAGGATGGATGGAGAGACGGAGGGAAAGAGTAATCGACGTTAAGAATCCAGCGCACGTATAAGACGCTTTAAGAAGATGGACGAGTGAGCGGAGAGATGTATGTACGTGTCAAAGGAGAGAGAGAGGGAGGAGAGAGGGAGGAGAGAGGGAGGAGAGAGGGAGGAGAGGAGAGAGGAGGAGAAAAGGAGGAGAGAGGAGAGAAGGAGGAGAGGAGAGAAGGAGAGGGAGGAGAGAAGGATGAGAGAGGGAGGAGAGAAGGAGAGAAGGAGGAGAGAGGGAGGAGAGAAGGAGGAGAGAGGGAGGAGAGAAGGAGGAGAGAGGGAGGAGAGAGGGAGGAGAGGAGAGAAGGAGAGGGAGGAGAGAAGGAGGAGAGAGGGAGGAGAGAAGAGAAGGAGGAGAGAGGGAGGAGAGAGGGAGGAGAGGAGAGAAGGAGAGGGAGGAGAGAAGGAGGAGAGAGGGAGGAGAGAGGGAGGAGAGGAGAGAAAGAGAGGGAGGAGAGAAAGAGAGGGAGGAGAGAAGGAGGAGAGGAGAGAGGGAGAAGAGAGGAGAGAGGGAGGAGAGAAGGAGGAGAGAGGGAGGAGAGGAGGGAGGAGAGAAGGAGAGAGGGAGGAGAGAGGGAGGAGAGGAGGGAGGGAGGAGAGAAGGAGGAGAGAAGAGAGAAGGAGAGAGGGAGAGAGGGAGGAGAGAGGAGAGAAGGAGGAGAGAAGGAGGAGAGAGGGAGGAGAGAGGGAGGAGAGAGGAGAGAAGGAGGAGAGACAGGAGGAGAGAGGGAGAGAGGGAGAGAGAGGAGAGAAGGAGGAGAGAGAGGGAGGGAGGGAGGAGAGAGGAGAGAAGGAGGAGAGAGGGAGGAGAGAAGGAGGAGAGAGGGAGGAGAGGAGGGAGGAGAGAAGGAGAGAGGGAGGAGAGAGGGAGGGAGGAGAGAAGGAGGAGAGAAGAGAGAAGGAGGAGAGAGGGAGAGAGGGAGGAGAGAGGAGAGAAGGAAGAGAGAAGGAGGAGAGAGGGAGGAGAGAGGAGAGAAGGAGGAGAGACAGGAGGAGAGAGGGAGAGAGAGGAGAGAAGGAGGAGAGAGGGAGGAGAGAAGGAGAGAGGGAGGGAGGGAGGGAGGGAGGAGAGAGGAGAGAAGGAGGAGAGAGGGAGGAGAGAGGGAGGAGAGAGGGGAGGAGAGGAGAGAGGGAGGAGAGGAGGGAGGAGAGAGGGAAAGAAGGAGAGGAGAGAGGGAATGAAGGAGAGGAGAGAGGGAGGACAGAGGGAGGAGAGAGGGAGGGGAGAGGGAGGGAGCAGAGAGAAAGGAGAGTGTAGGAAGGAAAGCGAGGACAGAGAAAGAAGAGATAAGAGAGAGGAAGGAGAGAAGGAGACAGGTGTGGAGAGGAAGGAAAAGAGGGAGGAGAGAGAGAAAGGAGACAGAGTGAGAAGAGAGAGAGGATGAGGAAAGGGGTGAGAAGAGAAAGAAAAAAGACAGGGAGGAAGGGGAGAGCGACAAACGAGTGAGTGTGAGAGAGAGAGAGAACAGGAGAAAGGAGAGAGGAAATGGTGAGAGGAGAGTAGAAAAGAAAGATAAGAAAAGAAGGAGAGATAAGAGAGAGCGAGGATAGAGAGAGAATAGGAAAAAGAGAGAAGAGGGGTGAAGGGAGAGAGAGACATAGAGAGAGAGAAGGGAGTGAAGAGAGAGCGTAGGAAGGAAAGAAAGGACGGAGAAAGGAGAGATAAGAGAGAGAGGTGCAGAGGGAGAGGAGGGAGAAGGGTGAGGAAGATAGAGAGAGGAAAGAGAGAGAGAAGAGAGAGGAAAAAAGAGGAGAAAGACAGTAGGAAAATGAGAGAGGAGAGTAGGAACGAAAGAGAGGGAGAAGAGAGAGAGTGAGAGATGAGGAGGATGGAGAGAAGAGAGAGAGGAAGTGGATGGGATGGGTGGAGGAAGAAAGGAGAGGAGGCAGAGAGAGAGGAGAGAAAGAGAGAAATGAGAGATGAGAAAGAAAGAAACAGAGAGGGAAGAGGAAAGGAGAGATAAGAGAGAGAGAGGGAGGGTGAGAGGTGTGGAGAGGAAGGAGGGAGAAGAGTGAGGAAGAGAGAGAGAGGGAAGGAAAGGGGTGAGGGGAAAGAGGGGACAGTGAGAGGGGGAGAAAGAAAAGAGGGAAGAAGAGAGGATGAGTGGGAGGTGAAGGAAATAGCGAGAGAAGGGAGGAAGGAAGTGGATGGGGTGAGTGGAGAAAGAAAGGAGAGGAGAGAAAGGAGGAGAAAGAGTGAGAGGGGATGAGAAAAAGAAAAGGAAGAAAGAAAAGTAAAAAGGAAGAAAGAAAAGGAAGAAAGAAAGAAAAGGAAGAAAAAGAAAAGGAAGAAAGAAAGAAAGAAAGAAAGAAAAGGAAGAATGAAAAGGAAGAAAGGAAAAGAAAGAAAGAAAGAAAGAAAAAAAGAAAAGAAAGGAAAAGAAAAAACGAAAAGGAAAAAGAAAGAATGAAAGAAAGAAAAGGAAGAAAGAAACAAAGAAAGAAAGAGAGAAAGAGGAGGAGATAGAGGGAGAAGAGAAAGGAGATGGGAGAGGAGAGAGAAAACGGTAGAAGAGAAAGAAAAGAGGGATGATAAATCTGGTTTTACTGACATCGAGTGTTTATTATTTATGTTTTTATTTATTTACAGAAGAAACGATCTCTGTTCAAAGAGATTTTCAAAAGACTCACACATTTATTTATTTATTCTCTCCGTCCATCGTGCCACTGCAGTGCTCCGTGTACTCCGTGTACTCCGTGTACTCCGTGTACTCCATGTACTCCATGTACTTTAGATAACTTGAGTTAAAATTCTGAAGAATATTTTGGATTTCAGTCAAACAAAATGAATTGTACGTATATTTATAAATCCATTCTTTTCCCATGTTCTGATGTTTTTGAGTAATCTAGTGATCTCTCCTGGGCTCTACTGAAACCCTCTTTATGGTTCGCTCTCAGACTCTGTACGAGGCTCCGCCCACAAGCGACAATTCTCCATAAATACACAAAAACTGCACTACGACTTCACAAACCTGAGGTGATGTGCGGCGGTTTTATTCGCGGTACGCTCTCTCAGTCTCTCCTTCCTTCCTTCCCTCTCTCCTTCTCCTCAGTCTCTCCTTCATTCCCTCCTCCCTTCCCTCTCACTGCCTCCCTCTCTCTCCCTCCTTCCTTCCCTCTCTCCTCCCTCCTTCTCTCAGTTTCTCCTTCCTTCCCTCTCTCCTCCCTTCTTCCTTCCTTCCCTCCTTCCTCCCTCTCTCAGTCTCTCCTTCCTTCCCTCTCTCCTTCCACCTTCCCTCTCTCCTTCCCTCTCTCCTCCCCCCCTCTCCTCCCTCTCTCCTCCCTCCTTCTCCTCCCTCCTCCTTCCTCTCTCCTCCCTCCTTTCCTCAGTCTCCTCTTCCTTCCTTCCTTCCTTCCCTCTCTCCTCCCTCCTTCCCTCTCTTCTCCGTCCCTCTCCTCCCTCCTTCTCCTCCCCCTCTCCTCCCTCCTTCCTTCCCTCCTCTCTCCCTCCTTCTCCTCCCTCCTTCCTTCCCTCTCTCCTCCCTCTCTCCTCCCTCCTTCCTTCCCTCTCTCCTCCCTCTCTCCTCCCTCTCTCCTCCCTCTCTCCTCCCTCTCTCCGTCCTCATCCATTTTACATGTTTCCATCACTAATTCATGCTGCTCTGGGTGAAACATCAGACCTGAACCAGGAGGCGCCCGGTTCCTTCCCCGGTGTCTCCAGAGGAGGAGGTGAGGAGGAGGTGAGGAGGTGGAGAGGAGGTGAGGAGGAGGTGGGGAGGAGGTGGGGAGGAGGTGGGGAGGAAGTGGGGAGGAGGTGAGGAGGAGGTGAGGAGGAAGTGGGGAGGAAGTGGGGAGGAGGTGAGGAGGAGGTGAGGAGGTGAGGAGGAGGTGGGGAGGAGGTGGGGAGGGGGAGGGGAGGAAGTGGGGAGGAGGTGAGGAGGAGGTGAGGAGGAAGTGGGGAGGAAGTGGGGAGGAGGTGAGGAGGAGGTGGGGAGGAGGCGAGGAGGAGGTGAGGAGGAGGTGGAGAGGAGGTGAGGAGGAGGTGAGGAGGAGGTGAGGAGGAAGTGGGGAGGAGGTGAGGAGGAGGTGGGGAGGAGGCGAGGAGGAGGTGAGGAGGAGGTGAAGTCAAGACCAGACCAGGACCAGACCAGGACCAGACCAAGACCAGACCAAGACCAGACCAAGACCAGACCAGGACTAGACCAGGACCAGACCAAGACCAGACCAGGACTAGACCAGGACCAGACCAAGACCAGACCAGGACCAGGCCAAGACCAGGCCAAGACCAGGCCAAGACCAGACCAAGACCAGACCAAGACCAGACCAAGACCAGACCAGGAACAGACCAGGACCAGATCAAGACCAGATCAGGACCAGGCCAAGACCAGACCAGACCAGGACCAGACCAAGACCAGGCCAAGACCAGACCAGGACCAGACCAAGACCAGACCAGGACCAGGCCAAGACCAGGCCAAGACCAGACCAGGACTAGACCAGGACCAGACCAAGACCAGACCAAGACCAGACCAAGACCAGACCAGGACCAGGCCAAGACCAGGCCAAGACCAGACCAAGACCAGACCAAGACCAGACCAGGAACAGACCAGGACCAGATCAAGACCAGATCAGGACCAGGCCAAGACCAGGCCAAGACCAGACCAAGATCAGGCCAAGACCAGACCAAGACCAGACCAAGACCAGACCAGGACCAGACCAAGACCAGACCAAGACCAGACCAGGACCAGACCAAGACCAGACCAAGACCAGACCAGGACCAGACCAAGACCAGACCAAGACCAGACCAAGACCAGACCAGGACCAGGCCAAGACCAGGCCAAGACCAGACCAAGACCAGACCAAGACCAGACCAGGAACAGACCAGGACCAGATCAAGACCAGATCAGGACCAGGCCAAGACCAGGCCAAGACCAGACCAAGATCAGGCCAAGACCAGACCAAGACCAGACCAAGACCAGACCAGGACCAGACCAAGACCAGACCAAGACTAGACCAGGACCAGACCAAGACCAGACCAAGACCAGACCGCACGTTATATTTAAACGAGCGCGCTTTACTTACACGAACGCGCGACTTAATAAAGTGAGCGCACGTTTTCTCGCCACGCCTCAAAACAGATGTTCCCTGAGCCCTCCCGGGTTCTGCATTTTAACACGGAAAATAATCACATTTTTATACAGCGTTTTTCCACCTTCAGGACACTCAAAACATCCTGAAGAAACCACTCACACACCAGTGTACGCAGACACTGGGGCGAGGAGGGTTAAGTGTCTTGCTCAAGGACACAACAGCAGCGTTCATCTGTGGGAGCTGGAATCGCACCATCAACCTGTGGGTCAGTGGATCTGACCGCTCAACCAATCATGTTTTTTTTTGGGATTCGAGTGGGATTCGAACCTCCAACCTTCAGACCATGGGCCTTTTATACTTATTTCACTGTCTTACAATTATCTCACTTATTTTATGTCATATATTAGAAAAAATGCAGAAAAAACTCATTTGAGAAGTGAATTTGTGAAGTGTAAAATGTGTACATTAGAAACCAGGTCTAAACCAGGACTAAACCGTGTCTAAACCAGGACTAAACCAGGTCTAAACCAGGTCTAAACCAGGTCTAAACCAGGACTAAACCGTGTCTAAACCAGGACTAAACCGTGTCTAAACCAGGTCTAACCCAGGTCTAAACCAGGACTAAACCGTGTCTAAACCAGGTCTAAACCAGGTCTAAACCAGGACTAAACCAGGACTAAACCGTGTCTAAACCAGGTCTAAACCAGGACTAAACCAGGACTAAACCGTGTCTAAACCAGGTCTAAACCAGGTCTAAACCAGGACTAAACCAGGACTAAACCAGGACTAAACCGTGTCTAAACCAGGACTAAACCAGGTCTAAACCAGGTCTAAACCAGGACTAAACCAGGTCTAAACCAGGACTAAACCAGGACTAAACCAGGTCTAAACCAGGTCTAAACCAGGACTAAACCAGGACTAAACCGTGTCTAAACCAGGACTACACCAGGTCTAAACCAGGTCTAAACCAGGTCTAAACCAGGACTAAACCGTGTCTAAACCAGGACTCAACCGTGTCTAAACCAGGTCTAAACCAGGACTAAACCAGGTCTAAACCAGGTCTAAACCAGGACTAAACCAGGTCTAAACCAGGACTACACCAGGACTAAACCAGGTCTAAACCAGGACTAAACTGTGTCTAAACCAGGACTAAACCAGGTCTAAACCAGGACTAAGAGAGTGTTCCTGTTTAGTATTCTGATCATCTGTGATCCGCTCACAGGCGATCGATACGTTTAAGTGACGAGACTACGCCGCTCTGCAACAACGCCAAGGCCAAACGAGTGGACCGAAGCTCCTCGCCGTTGAGTTCGCCGGTGTGACCTCTGACCTCTCTAAGAACGGGAACGGTTCAAATGTTTTCATTTTTGAGATTTTTGTCATTCTCTGCCTCATCTGGACCTATTTTTTGAACAACAGGTGCACGAACCGGCGTTTCATTCCTCTTCATCGCTCTTTTATTCGTTCTCTTCTCTCTCTTCGTCATTAGACCGCCGTACGTCCGAGCCGCTGGATATTTCGAGCGCACACCTCCGTCCTTCTACGGTCCGTCGTATAAGTCGCCCGTAGATTCCTTCAGGGAGCGGCTCCTGATTCTTGGGCGCAGAAGGACAGAAGCGGCGTTCTATTTAAAGCCCGCCGGCCACTCTCGTGTCCATATGTCACAGTCTGACTCACCGTACATCACCGCCGCTCTTCATCACCGCCGCTCTTCACCGTCTGTGGACACGTGAGCGCAGATCTGGACTGGGACAAAAAAAACGGCCCTGGCATTTTTGTCTTAGACCGGTCCCTCATAATTAGCGGAGCACAACGGACTAATTTATGTTTGTGTTCCCCGAAGTATTTTACTATTGTTACGTCTTGGCCAAGGGGAAACCAGGGCGCAACATTTAAAGGAAAAATCCCAAAACCACCAGCAAACTCACAGTAACTACACATTCAACGGTTTATTTAAAATGCATCTTGCACACACAAAAAAACGTTTCTCATCGAATCTACACGATTCACGTTGGTCGCCTGTTTTGGCTTCAAAGCGGCGAATTTCGCTGAAAGGTGAACGATTTTCATGCCTGTCCATCACCTAAAAGTCCCGGTATCATCCTCACATTACTACTGCTGATCTGCTGACCTGTGCTACAGGACTAACCCAGGATTAAACCAGGACTAAACCAGGTCTAAACCAGGACTAAACCAGGACTAAACTGTGTCTAAACCAGTTCTAAACCAGGACTAAACCAGGTCTAAACCAGGACTAAACCAGGACTAAACTGTCTAAACCAGGACTAAACTGTGTCTAAACCAGGTCTAAACCAGGACTAAACCAGGACTAAACCAGGTCTAAACCAGGACTAAACCAGGACTAAACTGTGTCTAAACCAGTTCTAAACCAGGACTAAACCAGGACTAAACCAGGTCTAAACCAGGACTAAACCAGGTCTAAACCAGGACTAAACCAGGACTAAACTGTGTCTAAACCAGGTCTAAACCAGGACTAAACCAAGACTAAACCAGGTCTAATCCAGGACTAAACCACGACTAAACCAGGACTAAACCAGGTCTAAACCAGGTCTAAAACAGGACTAAACTGGGACTAAACAAGGTCTAAACCAGGACTAAACCAGGTCTAAACCAGGACTAAACCAGGTTTAAACCAGGACTAAACCAGGACTAAACCAGTTCTAAACTAGGACTAAATCAGGACTAAACCAGGTCTAAGCCAGGTCTAAACCTGGAATAAACCAGGACTAAACCAAGACTAAACCAGGTCTAAACCAGGACTAAACCAGGAATAAACCAGGACTAAAGCAGGTCTAAACCAGGACTAAAACAGGACTTAACCAGGTCTAAACCAGGTCTAAACCAGGACTAAACCAGGACTAAACCAGGTCTAAGCCAGGACTAAACCAGGACTAAACCAGGTCTAAGAGAGTGTTCCTGTTTAGTATTCTGATCATCTGTGATCCGCTCACAGGCGATCGATACGTTTAAGTGACAAGACTACGCCGCTCTGCAACGACGCCAACGCCAAACGAGTCCTCGCCGTGACCTCTGACCTCTCTAAGGACGGGAACGAGCTCGTCCATCATGGAGACGTGGGCCGCGGCCAATCCCCTCGAGCGCTCAGCTGTAAACCCCGCCCACTCAGCAGGGAAGGCCAATAGGAACGCCCGAGACGCCCTGATTGACAGATAAGGAGTGAGGAGACAGAGGAGATGAGGGGAGGAGAGAGGAAACAAGGGGAGGAGGGAGGAGACAAGGGGAGAAGAGAGGAGGAGAGAGGGGATAAGAGGAGGAGAGAGGAGACAAGGGAAGGAGAGGGAGGAGAGGGGAGAAGAGAGGAGGAGAGAGGAGACAAGGGGAGAAAAGAGGAGGCAAGGGGAGGAGAGAGGAGACAAGGGGAGGAAAGAGGAGGCAAGGGGAGGAGAGAGGAGAGAGAGGAGACAAGGGGAGGAGAGAGGAGACAAGGGGAGGAAAGAGGAGGCAAGGGGAGGAGATAGGAGACAAGGGGAGGAGAGAGGAGGAGAGAGGAAGAGAGAGGAGACAAGGGGAGGAGAGAGGAGACAAGGGGAGGAGAGAGGAGATGAGGGGAGGAGAGAGGAAACAAGGGGAGGAGGGAGGAGACAAGGGGAGAAGAGAGGAGACAAGGGGAGGAGAGAGGAGACAAGGAGAGGAGAGAGGAGATAAGGGGAGGAGAGAGGAGACAAGGGGAGAGGAGATAAGGGGAGGAGAGAGGAGACAAGGGGAGGAGAGAGGAGACAAGGGGAGGAGAAAGGAGGTTTTAGAGCTCAAAAATCAGAAAAACAGACTTGGTTTGGTTTGGTCTCCATGACGATAGAAAGGTTTAAAGCCATACTGTGGGACATTCCAGACAAAGCCATAACATTTTCTCCATGGAGAAGAGCGTTTGACGGAAGTTCCACCGGAAAAGCGACACAAATCACGCTCATAACACGGCGACTGAAACTGGATGTCGGGTTACCACGACAACGACCTCTCCAGCCCCTCCCTTCCCGAGGTAATTACAGATATTACAGATGAAGGTAATTAGACTCCTCGTTAATTGTCCGTGCAGATTATCGTGGGATTATAGTGGGATTATAGTGGGATAATGTCACGCCGGGATTTCTTATCTTAAAGTGTGTCTGAGTTTTGAATTCTGACTTAAAACGGTTGGATAATCATTGAGTTGTAAACAAAGGTTATGGTTTTAGCGGTTTGTGAAGAAAAGTTGAAAAATGTGTCGAAAACCACAGGAAGTAGAGTCCCACACTGAGAGGATTATGTCCAAAATTTCGGCACAACGGGCTCTGTTCAGTACGTCACAAAACCGGAAAACGTTCGGAAACAGGCGAATGACGACTTCCTTTGGGCTCTGTCGGCGATGGGAACTGGTTTAGTCCCAGTTTAGATCTGGTTTAGACCTGGTTTAGACCCAGTTTAGACCTAGTTTAATCCCAGTTTAGACCTGGTTTAGACCTGGTTTAGTCCCAGTTTAGATGTGGTTTAGTCCTCGTTCAGTTCTGGTTTAGTCCCAGTTTATACCTTGTCTAGTCCTGGTTTAGTCCTCATTCAGTTCTGGTTTAGTCCTGGTTTAGTTCTGATTTAGTTCTGATTTAGTCCCGTTTAGTCCCAGTTTAGACCTGGTTTAGTCCCAGTTTAGACCTGGTTTAATCCTGGTTTAGTCCTGGTTTAGTCCCGGTTTAGACCTGGTTTAGTCCCAGTTTAGTCCCAGTTTAGATCTGGTTTAATCCCAGTGTAGACCTGGTTTAACCCCAGTTTAGACCTGGTTTAGTCCTGGTTTCGTCCTCGTTCAGTTCTGGTTTAGTCCCAGTTTATACCTGGTCTAGTCCTCATTCACTTCTAGTTTAGTCCTGGTTTAGTCCTGGTTTTGTTCTGATTTAGTTCTTATTTAGTCCCGGTTTAGTCCCAGTTTAGTCCTGGTTTAGTCCTGGTTTAGTCCCGGTTTAGACCTGGTTTAGTCCCAGTTTAGATCTGGTTTAATCCCAGTTTAGACCTAGTTTAGTCCCAGTTTAGACCTGGTTTGGACCCAGTTTAGACCTGGTTTAGTCCTGGTTTAGTCCCAGTTTAGACCTGGTTTACTCCCAGTTTAGACCTGGTTTAGTCCCAGTTTAGACCTGGTTTAATCCCAGTTTAGACCTGGTTTAGTCCCAGTTTAGACCTGGTTTAGTCCTGGTTTAGACACGGTTTAGTCCTGGTTTAGTCCCAGTTTTTAGACCTGGTTTAGACCCAGTTTGGACCTGGTTTAGACCCAGTTTAGACCTGGTTTAGTCCCAGTTTAGACCTGGTTTAGTCCTGGTTTAATCCCAGTTTAGACCTGGTTTAGTCCCAGTTTAGACCTGGTTTAGTCCTGGTTTAGACCCAGTTTAGACCTGGTTTAGTCCCAGTTTAGACCTGGTTTAGTCCCAGTTTAGACCTGGTTTAGACCCAGTTTAGACTTGGTTTAGTCCCAGTTTAGACCTGGTTTAGTCCCAGTTTAGACCTGGTTTAGACCCAGTTTAGACCTGGTTTAGTCCCAGTTTAGACCTGGTTTAGACCCAGTTTAGACCTGGTTTAGTCCCAGTTTAGACCTGGTTTAGACCCAGTTTAGACCTGGTTAAGACCCAGTTTAGACCTGGTTTAGTCCCAGTTTAGACCTGGTCTGGTCGGAGTAGGACTGAGGTGGCTCGGGCGTCTCCCTCAGGAGGTGTTCCGGGGAAGACCCAGGACACGCTGGAGGGACTTTTGCCGTGTCTCACAGTTTGGAGTGTGGTTTTAAGGGTACTCAGACTGCACTCAGGACTGTGCATACTTGTACACTCTGCGGGCGTCGGCACATGGGCGTCGGCGAAATGCGACAGGACTACCAGACGTAGCCGCCGACTCCATTTTCTCCCGTAGAAGAAGTAGTGCGCGGTGCATGCTGGGATATATGACTGCGCGAAGTGTGCATTTTCACGCAGTTGGTCCACGCCCTGATTTCCATGGAAACCACTGCGGTTTTCAGACCGCATTTTAACTGCGTATCGGACAAAAACGAAATGGGACAGCAGTTGTTGCACCGGAAGTGACGTATGCGCCATTAAAACCACACTCCTAACTGTGCACTCTGCGAATTGAGACACGCCTTCTGTCTTTGCTTTACTTCTTTTTCTTTGGTCCATTCACAGTAGAGAGTGGGTCTGAATATTAGAACAAACTGCTTCTGTAGAGCTGATCTATGTTTGTCGTTTCCGCACCATTGTTGGTTTGTTCTGCTCATCACATCACTTATATCTGCGTCTGTGAACATTGTTGGTTTCTTTTCGTAAATAGTTCAAGTCTAAAGTAAAATGTCTGAAGAATGTAAAAGAAAAGCTCATCATGTTAAAGGAGAATTAACGTTTTTTTACAATCTGAGCCTTATTTCGGTAATAAAACAAGTTGTTTTACTCACCCATAGCACTTTGGTGTCATATGGAGCATTTCCAGAGATGTTTTAGATTAGTGATCTCCGTAACGTGAGTGATCGGGGCACGACGTTGCAGTCACCAAAATAACACAAACTTTATCACTTTTCAAATCATAGAAGCTCAATGTCTGCGCATGTGCTCAGTCACAGCTGATTTGCAGATAAGACGACGCTAATAACTTTTCTGTTGTGAGTGACACATGGCAGAAGATTGGGACTTTGAGGCTGAAGAGGACTTATGGAGGACTGAGGACTGAAGAGGAGTATACGGATGAGGAGACAGAATGGATACGGAAAGAATGAAGCGGAGATAGTTTTAGGAGCAGCAGAGAACAGCCATCGGTTTCGCATTACAGTGAACCCTCGCTGTATCGCGGTTCACTGTTCGCGGCCTCGCTGTTTCGCGGATTTTTTTTTTCAATTTTTTTTATAGTGTAACTTTTTTTTTACAGTGTAACATTCTGTCCTGCGCCCTGATTAGCTAAGAGACTAGACCAGGACTAAAGCAGGTCTAAAGCAGGTCTAAACCAGGACTAAACCAGGTCTAAACCAGGACTAAACCAGGTCTAGACCAGGGACAGAGTCTCTGATTTCCTTCACGAGAGCGCCTGGGTGACAGGAGGTGTGGCCTTTGTTTACTTGCACGAGCCATGGAAGAGAGTGCGAGCCGGAACATGGAAGAGCCAAGAATCAACATGGACGGGCCGGGGGAGCCGCAGCGGGGAGAGCCGCATTCGAGGGAGCCGCAGCGGGGGGAGGACACTCGCGCGCACAGAGGAGACAGTGGCTCTTCCCCGTCACGCCGAGAGGACGAACCCGACCCCGTCCTAGAGAGCTGTGGAGTATTGGCGACGCATTGATAGCGGTCTGATTTTGGAGCCGGGGTGAAATGCAACTAACTCTTGTGAGCGCAGGTTGGTCTTACCTGGTCTTGTGGTGAGGACTGGTGCTCAGAGGCGTCTGTTAGCGGTTCGGCACTGTTAGCATTGGCTTGAGTCTTGCCCAAAATGATATCCAGGTCGCTTTCCACTCGACTTTCGCACATGGCATGGATATGTGGTACCAAAACAAACACACGTGTCCGCGCGCACGTGCCCGCGCGCACGTGTCCGCGCGCACGTGTCCGCGCGCACGTGTCCGCGCGCACGTGTCCGCGCGCACGTGTCCGCGTGTCACGTGCCCCCCCCCCACTATTAATATATTTTAATGAAAATCTACAAAAGTTTGAGTGTTTAAACAAGAGAAAAATGTGAGAAAATGTTAATACCAGTCTCAGAAAGGTGTATAATGTGTCTGGTGAAGCGTTTTCAGCCTTAAAACATGTAGAATAATTGTAAAATATAAAATTGTCCTACTTCGCGGATTTCACTGATTGCGGGCTATTTCTGGAACCTAACCCCCGCAATAAACGAGGGTTCACTTACTTGTCAGAATCGTGCGCTGAATCCTCTGGCCTTCTTTCTTTTCCTTTGCTGGTAAAAAATCGTCCTGACTGAAGTGGGTACTGCAAACACGATAGTCCAAACGTCTTACAGCTTTGCCTTTCATGTTTGGGTCCCAAGAGCTGAGAGCGAAATCAGCTGTGACTGAGCGCCATGCGCACTGTCCTCCTCATCTACTTCAAACTATGGATAAATCTGGGATTACAAGCCACTTTTGACTCAAACGAAAGTGTAGACTAAGACATTGAGCTTCTACGATTTGAAAAGTGATAAAGTTTGTGTTATTTGGTGACTGCAACGTTGTGCCCCGATCACTCACGTTAACGGATATCGCTACACCACAACATCTACGAAACTGCTTCAAATGACACCAAAGTGCTATGGTGAATAAAATCAAATATCATTTATCAAATTTTCGTCATATAAGAAATAATCTAACAACAAACTCTGCAATTATGTATTTAAATTCAATGATCTTGCCGCACCTAAATTATTGTATCACTAGTTGGACTCTGACAAATAAAACTACTCTTAAATTAGTTGAAACTGTTTATAAAAAAGCACTTAAAGTATTGGACAAAAAGCCCGCAAGTTACCACCATTGTAGAATTCTGGACAAATATACATTTCTTAATTGGGACAACACAATCAAATATGCAGATTTAATTTTGGTTTACAAAGTTTTTAATAATTTTGCTCCACCTCCTTTAAAAGAGTTCGTGAAAAGAAATACAAATCGCACAACAAGAGCCGGTTCTAGAGGTGACTGCTCTGTGCCGTTAAGGAAAAGCGCTTTTGGACAGTCCTCTTCTGCTTATCGAGCAGGTCAAACATGGAACACACTGCCTGCTCACATACGAGAGCTTCCAACACTGGCAGCATTTTCTAAAGCTGTAAAACAGTGGCTGTCCACTAGTCAAATATGTAACCATATTTAACTAAATTGAAATATATTGAGGGGTTATTGGTTTAACTCTTGAACTGTCTGAATTGTGTGTACAGTGAGTGCTGGTTTTATGTACTTTTGTGTGATTGTTGTTGTACTTTTCCCTGTCCCTGATTTGACATCAACCTGCCGAGGGACTGAAGATGGAAATTAGCCACGCTGGCTATAATCTTTACATATTTACATTTTAAATGTTCATTAATATGTGCTGTCTCTTTACAAATAAATAAATACAAATACATGGTTGAGTAAAACAACTTGTTTTATTACAGAAATAAGGCTCAGATTGTAAAAAACGTTACATCATAATCAGCAGTGAGTTTAGTCAAAGCAAAATTAAAGTAATAAAAAGGTCATGAACCATGACCTTTTTATTACTTTAATTTTGCTTTGACTGGATTTACAGAATAATTACACTAAATTGTACTTTTTGTTTGGCATTAAATCTTTCTGTCGTCATGGAAATCAAACCAGACCAAGTTACAGATCAGATCTGTGGAGAGGCGACCCCGCTCAGTCAAAATGTTTGTTTTTTTAGGTATGTTTGAGCTCCAAAACCACCTGTGACTGAATAAATGTAGAGCTGTTTAATGTCACACTGTGGAACATTCCAGGTGTATCCATAGAAACAAGTTGCATAATGCACCTTTAAAATCAAATTCTTACCTCTAACGCCTAAATCTTTCAAATTATCATCACCAAAAACACGGCGAGAGAAGACAGGCGACGTTTTTCAGCTCTTTTCCAGTTAAATAAGTTTTCTTCTTCTCGCTCCTTTTTGGGCAAATATTTATTTTTTTATTGCTTATTTCTGTTTTTTGTTATTTCTGTTATTGCACTTTTAACTGTAATTATAGACAACTTATTTCGTTATTTTATTCTGATTTGTACATATACATTTGTTATTTTTTATTTTTATAATTATGTCTCATCTGATTTCGGTCTCTTGCTCTTTTTTTTTTGTTCCCTTCTGTTATATTTTATATTTGATGAGTGAGCGACTGGACCAAATAATTTCCCTTGTGGATCAATAAAGTTTGTCTAAGTCTAATAATAATAATAATAATAATAATAATAATAATAATAATAATAACCACTTGTCTTATCATCTTGTTTACTAATTTTTTTGTCACTAAAATCAGCAGTTTTGTAAAGAGGAAGTCAAAGAACAGTTTGGAGACCCCGGTAATAAAGGCAGAGAGCATCACCTGGTGGACAAAAGTGAAATTACACTCTGCTCACATTTAAATTAGTGCTGTCAATCGATTAAAATATTTAATCTCTATTAATTTCATGAATGTCATATATTGTAAACGATTAGTCGAGGTCACTTTACAAGTTTTATTTCCGTATCATTATTTTAGGATGCACTTCTCCCTCTTGCCTCTCATAAACATCTGAGCAGCTGATAATGTGATTTAATTAAATTGAATTGGTGTTTTTATTTAATATTTATTCGTCCCTTGTTAAAGTCTCGCTCTGCATAATCCTGTTCTTCTGCCACTTCTCCACTTCCCCCTGAATAAACTCCTCGTTTCTGCTCCTGACCAGAAGAAACTCCGGACATTTGTGTGATTAAGTTCATTTCTTCTTCCAGTTGTACCTGTATAAACTGGTGTGCTGCAAATTAAAGAAAAATATATTTAAAAAAAAAAAGAATATTTCATGTCATGTTACAAAAATGTACTTGCATCAAAACTAATGTAATAAAAAAGTCATGGTTCATATGGATTTACAGAATAATTACACTAATTATACCAAAAATGGTTTGTCTGGAATGTTCCACAGTCTGGCATTAAACTTTCCATCGTCATGGAGCCCAAACCAGACCAAGTTACAGGTCAGATCTGTGAAGAGGCGACTCTGCTCACAGTCAGTGTTTTTCTAGGCATTTAGTCCTGGTTTAGTCCTGGTTCAGTTCTGGTTTAGTCCTGGTTTAGACAGTTTAGTCCTGGTTCAGTCCTGGTTTAGTCCTGGTTTAGACACGGTTTAGTCCTGGTTCAGTCCTGGTTTAGTCCTGGTTTAGTCCTGGTTTAGACAGTTTAGTCCTGGTTTAGTCCTGGTTTAGACACGGTTTAGTCCTGGTTCAGTCCTGGTTTAGACACGGTTTAGTCCTGGTTTAGACACAGTTTAGTCCTGATTTAGTTCTGGTTTAGACACAGTTTAGTCCTGGTTTAGTCCTGGTTTAGACACAGTTTAGTCCTGGTTTAGACAGTTTAGTCCTGGTTTAGACACGGTTTAGTCCTGGTTTAGTCCTGGTTTAGACACAGTTTAGTCCTGATTTAGTTCTGGTTTAGTCCTGGTTTAGACACAGTTTAGTCCTGGTTTAGACATGGTTTAGTCCTGGTTTAGACACAGTTGACAAGTTGAATAATGCGCCTTTAAAATCAAATTCTTACCTCTAAATCCTAAAGCTTTCAAATTATCACAAAATCAGGTCAAAGGTTTAAAAAACGTGACAGGAGACGTTTTTCGGCTCTTTTCCAGTTTAATAACCAACACTGCTATGTACAAAGCAAAACTACAGCGTTCAAATCAAAACGTGGGAAAACTCCAGGTGCAGATGGTCAGTGTGACGCCCCCGGGTGCTGAACGGTTCACACCCTAGTGGTTTCATCGGGATCAGTGCAGGTGTGACTCAGGAGAACATGGATGACGTCTTACAGCTGCATCGTGGAACTTTTCTGCTGGAGGATCTGTCAAATGTTTTTCTCCATGGAGATGTTCTTGTTTTGTCTGGAATGTTCCACACTATGGCTTTAAACCTTTCCATCGTCACGGAATCCAAACCAGACCAAGTTACAGGTCAGATCTGTGGAGCAGCGGCCCGTTCAGTCAGAATGTCTCTATTTCTAGGGAGTTTAGTCCTGATTTAATCCTGGTTTAGTCCTGGTTTAGACACAGTTATAGTCCTGGTTTAGTTCTGGTTTAGTCCTGGTTCAGTCCTGGTTCAGTTCTGGTTTAATCCTGGTTTAGACACGGTTTAGTCCTGGTTCAGTCCTGGTTTAGTTCTGGTTTAGTCGTGGTTTAGACACAGTTTAGTCCTGGTTCAGTTCTGGTTTAGTTCTGGTTTAGTCATGGTTTAGGCCTGGTTTAGACAAGGTTTAGTCCTGGTTTAGTGCTGGTTTAGACACAGTTTAGTCCTGGTTTAGACACAGTTTAGTCCTGGTTTAGACACAGTTTTAGTCCTGGTTTAGTCCCGGTTTAGTCCTGGTTTAGACACAGTTTTATTCCTGGTTTAGTTCTGGTTTAGTCCTGGTTTAGTCCTGGTTTAGACACGGTTTAGACACGGTTTAGTCCTGGTTCAGTCCTGGTTTAGTTCTGGTTTAGTCCTGGTTTAGACACGGTTTAGTCCTGGTTTAGACACGGTTTACTCCTGGTTTAGACACAGTTTAGTCCTGGTTTAGACACAGTTTAGTCCTGGTTTAGTCCTGGTTTAGACACAGTTTAGTCCTGGTTTAGACACGGTTTAGTCCTGGTTTAGACACAGTTTAGTCCTGGTTTAGACACAGTTTAGTCCTGGTTTAGACACAGATTAATTCTTGTTTAGTCCTGGTTTAGACACAGTTTAGTCCTGGTTTAGTCCTGGTTTAGTCCTGGTTTAGTCCCGGTTTAGTCCCGGTTTAGTCCCGGTTTAGTCCTGGTTTAGACACGGATTAATTCTGGTTTAGTCCTGGTTTAGTCCTGGTTTATTCCTTTGTCTGGAATGTTCCACAGTATGGCATTAAACCTTTCCATCGTCACAGAATCCAAACCAGACCAAGTTACAGGTCAGATATGTGGCGAGGAGTCCGAATGTTTGTTTGTCTTGGTATTTTTGAGCTCTAAAACCACCGGTGATTGAATAAATGTAAAGTAGAGCCGTTTAGTGTCACACTGCGGAACATTTTAAGCTGTGACATCTCCATGGAAACACGCAGGTGACCCTAACCCCCAACCAAAAAGTTGCACAGTGCCTCTAAGATTTGGTGAACCCTGCTTTCATGTGTCCGTTAGACGTTTTACAGGACTTCTGCATTTCCCATTAAGAAACATCATTTTCGCGGTCGTAGTTTAGAAGAAAAATGAACAAAAACAAACCAAAAAACAAATTTAACTTCACGTTCCTTGAATTGTCCAAACACAGAAGTAATTTCTGTAGATTTTAAAAGGTCCTATCTTACATAAAATTGAGCTTTAAACCACGTTCTAATGTCGTTTCCTTCTCAAAAAACAGACCTGGAGTTGTGTTTTGTTTCACTCACACGTGTTTCAACTACCACTTCATGACATCACGAGGTGGAACAGAGCCTTTGGAGCTTTGGAGATGTAGACAGACTAAAAATAAAGAGTTCCTCAAACATGTGAATGAAACAAACACAACTCGAGGTGTGTTTTTGAGGAGGAACATTATTAGAACGTGGTTTAAAGCTCACCAGAGTCGGTTTTGTGCGATATTGGACTTTTAAACGGCACTGGTTCAGAGTAAGTGTTGTTTATATCCATGAAATCAAAATCAAAAGCTATTTTTGTTTTATTTTTGCACAGAAAAAAGGCCCGATCCCTCGTCGGCCCATCCACACGGTGTTTTATGAATCTTATTTGGGCGTTTTGCTGATGTAATTCTATGAATATTTTCAGGAACACAAAGATTCAGATGTGCTTTGGCCTATCAGAGGTTAGTAGTGATAGTTTATTGATTATTATTACGTTTCAGTGAGGCTGCAGAACTCGTGTGGAACCATTAGGGGGCGCCATACACTTTGTAAGAATTGTAATCGCAATATTAGCAAAGAATATTCTGTAAAACTAAACTAAAAACTATGGAAATACTAAAATAATCTTTTTTTTTTTTCATTTTTGTCCCAGATAAGTCTTTGTTTCTGCCTTGATTAACCATTAAAGATATAAATTACATTATTTAGAACTTTTTCACATGATTCAGTCACTCCTAGTTGCGAATAGTCTCAAATCTCGCTTACGGGAAGACGTTTGGAAACACGCGGACGACGATTTCTGGTTCCCGCCACTGGGCATGTCATCAAGTTGGAAATTATAATTTTGTGAATTTAATAATAAATTTGTGAATTTAAATTACAATTCACAAATTTATAAAAGCAAAAAAAAAGAAAGAATACAATGACGTTTAGATGAAGAAAACCAGGACATTTTCTTGGTTTTCCCAGATTTTGTCAGAGTTCCCATCGCCGACAGAGGAAGTCGTCATCTGCGCGTTTCCAAACGTTTTCCGGTTCCGGTGACGTAAACGTGAACGTCTACAGCCCGTCCCGTCAGTGACGCGCGGGGTGAGATTTTATTTCAACATTTTTTGTAAACTATTATTTAAAAAAAAAAAGAAAAAAAAAAAAAAAGGCTTTATGATCACGAAATTCATACAAGACGAAATTTTTATTTGTTTTTTTAAAAGGTGCGCTGTGGAACTTTTCAGTTGGGGGTCCGTCACCTGCTTGTTTCTATGGATATGTCTGCCTGGAATGTTCCGCAGTGTGACTTTAAACAGCTCTACTTTATATTTATTCAGTTACAGGTGGTTTTAGAGCTCAAAAATACCTGGAAAAACAGATCTGACCTGTAACTTGTTCTGGTTTGGGTTCCATGAAGATGGAAAGGTTTAAAGCCATACTGTGGAACATTCCAGACAAAGGAAGAACATCTCCATGGAGAAAAGCGTTTCACAGACCCTCCACCAGAAAAGTTACACAATGCAGCTTTAATAATACAAAAAGATTTTAATTGAAAATTGCGATCGTTGAAAATGGGGGGAAAAGTATTTATTACAAATTCAAAAAGATAAACTATAACTGAACTTTGGGTTTCCGTCTCGCAGCGCTAAAGAAAAAAAGCACCCACAGAAGTCGTGACTGGTGAATGTTGGTGTGAGGATCTAAAAACGTTTAAAGGCGGTGATAAAAGTCGACGGCAGAACTACGCAGGGATTTACAAATGATTCAGTTAAAACTCTTTTACAAAACCGACAGTTAGGAGGAGCTGTACATCCGGGTGGAGACAGGGGGCGCCACACTCAGAGGACGAGTGTGGAGACAGTCTGTAGAACAACACGGAGGAGGAGGAGCAGAGGTCTCCTCCTCCTCCTCGGTGGATCTCCTGCAGGTTGAGCAGACACAGTGAAGATGGAGTCTGTTCGTGTCCTTCAGGCTCCTGCAGACACAGAGTCCGTTAGTGATGAAGATGAAGCTCATTTTGTTCTTTTCTACTGTGTGAGGTTCTCGTCATTTTAGAGCAGGGGTGTCAAATATGCGGCCCGGAGGCCAGATCCGGCCCTCCAAGATCTTTAATCTGGCCCTCGGCTGATTTTCTATTCAAATATTTTAATTATATTTTAATTTGCGTGAAAAGTCCCTCAGTCATCCAGGCAGAATCCATGATCAAAGGAGAAGTTCAATTTGTCAACTGGACAAAGTTTGTTTGGTTGAAAACGTTTCGCCGCTCATCCGAGAGGCTTCGTCAGCTCTGGCCCTCATGCTGGTTCGACCCAAATTGAACTTCTCCTTTGATCATATATTTTAATTTAAATATTGGTCATTTTCTGTGCAGTTTAGCATAGCAGTGTCTCCAGCGCCTCTGTACGTGGCCCCTCCCACCAGAGCAGCACAAATGAAGACTCGCCTCTTTCCAAACGCTCTTAAAGGTCCATCGTTTTGACTGTTGACCGTGACGCCCTCATCAGCAAAATGTCAAAAATGAGAAAAGTGGACGCCGAGTGCAGGATTTTCCAAGAAAAATTGACTAATTCTTATTAGTTCACGGAGGTGAATGGGAAACCTGTACGTTTGTGTTGAAACTGCATTTTTCTTAAAGTTTCAGGTTGTTCATAATATTATAATATTTTATAAAAGAAAGAGTTCATCAAATAAAAACACTTCTGTAATATATTTGCGTTTCTCTGCACAAATATTTGAACTTATTCCTATTTTTGGGGTATATTTACCACAAGTTTTCTGATCCAGCCCCTTTGTGATCAAAGTAGGTTGGATACGGCCCCCGGACCAGAATGAGTTTGACTCTCCTGTTTTAGAGCAACACCAGACTGCACCTGCCACTGTCACCGGGCAATATGGCCTGGGTTTGTGGCACCAGGATCAGCCAGATGTGCCAGAGGGCATCTCACCGCCTTCACTGATCCTTACCTGGGACAGTTTACCCGTCCCATTGTTTTTGTCCTAATACGTCTGTGAATATTGTTATTCAGACCCCCCAGGATTTCGCGGGCATTTTTTGTGATTGTTGCGGGCTAAAATGCCTGAATTTGCGGGAGCTTTTCCAAAAAGTTGCGATGAAAGTTGCGGTGCTTTTAAGGTTTTTGTTGCGATAGGAAGTGAAAGTTGCGATAAATAGTTGTGATTTTCCCTTTTTGTAATTAAAATTGAGTAATATTTTGAATACGGAGTTATTACTGACAAAGAGTAATACAAGGACACAGAGATCACAGATATGGTCCTAAAACAACCTTACCAACATCGAAAATAAATTACTACTAGGAGGGGAACTGTTTCGCCCGGTCTTTTGCTGTTATTTTTGTGGGCAAATGGCGCGGCGGACATGTTTCTTTGCCATTAGAAGCCGTGTCCCAATTCCCAGAGTGCACCGTTCGGAGCGTGGTTTGAAGGGCATGTGCGTCATTTCATTTTTGTCCCATTCACAGTTAACACGCGTTCGCAGACCGCAGTCGTTTCCATGGAAATCGGGGCGTGAACCAAGCACGTGAAAAAGCACGCTTCGCGTGCTACTTCTTGCTGCTTCCCGTAGTTGCGAGACCTGTCGCATTTCGCAGACGGCCATGCGGTCCGCGGAGTGCACTCAGGGCTGAGCAAGTGTGCACCGCCTTGACTGCAGTCTAAGCCCCCTTCAAACCACGCTCCGAACCGGGGACACGGCCGCAGTTTCCTTTCGTCACACAGAAGTAAGGCAGAAGGAAGTTGGTCGATGTGAGTTCAATACGTCGCCGATGACTGGTAAAAATTGGTAAAAATTGCGGGAAAGTTGCGGTGATTGGTCAAAATTGCAACACTGCCCTGAATTCGCGGCGATTGGCTGAAGTTGCGTTGAAGTTGCACATCGCAACATCGCGAATTCCTGGAGGGTCTGGTTATTGATCATACTGCATCTTTTTCTACTCTGTTACCTCCAAGATGCAGGGATGAAAGTGGCCAATCATGAAAAAAGCGGAAAGTCACGGCACCCCCCCCCGGGGAAAAAAAGTTGATATCAAAACACGGCACTGACCCCGATTTTGCGACATCAAAGTCTGATAACGAGCCGAGAGAGCGCACTCGCGGCGCAGCTCGGGGCGTGCGGTGTCCGCAACACCAGAAGAGCACACAAGCTCGCGCGGCCCCGCACACATGTACAAGTTTAATACGAGACATGTACTTTTGTTTCTGAATACGGGACGATTACATTTTTCAACGAACGGTTGGCAACCCTAAACACAATTATACATATATATATAATACACACCCAAAATTTCAACGTATTTGGGAAAAAAAAAAAAAAAAACCACGCGGCTAAAAAAGAAAGCGGAGATCCGCTAAAAAGCGGAACTCTTTCATCCCTGAAGATGGCGGCACACAGTCGCTGCGGCCCCTCCCCTGGCTGTTACTTTCCCTGCTTGACCAGAGACAAACGCAATTTTGATTCACTGCATGTCGTGTTCATATGGCAGAATTGAAAAATAAAGGTGACTCTGACCGATATCGACTGGCCGTAAATCTCGAGCACAGGTCCATATTTTGTTTTGAGACCTGCAGCCTAAAAACACTCAACAGACAGACCTGCCAAACTGTGGCACAGATACTCCTACGCATTTGTGGTGAAAAATGGACTGGTCCTAAGAGAGCGACCTGCAGAGATGATTAAAAAAACATTCTTCAGTCGACTACAGCCCGAGAACCAAGGAGCTCTGGACGTCACCTGCTCCCAGTGTCCAAAAGTACGTCACACAGCAGCAGGAGCAGAACTGTGGTTTCTGACCTTTAGAAGCAGATGAGGAGGAACAGGAGGTGGAGAGGTTTGAGTAAAAACACGAGTCTGGAGGTTCTTACCGTGCAGGACTAGCTCTCATCGTCTGAGAAGTGAGGCTTCGCGATGGCCATCTCCTCTTTGCTGCTGGCGATCATCTTACACTTCTGCAAACACAAAGGGACGCCTCAGAGCACAGCTTTTTACACTTTTTATGTTTTTATCATTTTTGATACTGTTTATAATGATGTAAATGTGTCAGGTGAACTGTATTTATACTGATTGTAAACAGGAAAATATTAAACTCAGCGGTTTCATGAAAATACCACATTTCTCTGCTCTAGACACAGACAAAAGAATAAATGAGAGAAGAATGTGCCTCTGGGGGGTCTGGTGTGCTGCGGGGGGTCTGGTGTGGGTCTGGTGTGCTGCGGGGGGTCTGGTGTGGGTCTGGTGTGCTGCGGGGGGTCTGGTGTGGGTCTGGCGTGCTGGGGGGTCTGGCGTGCTGCGGGGGGGTCTGGTGTGGGTCTGGTGTGCTGCGGGGGGATCTGGCGTGCTGCGGGGGGGCCTGGTGTGAGTCTGGTGTGCTGCGGGGGGGGGGGTCTGGCGTGCTGCGGGGGGGTCTGGTGTGGGTCTGGTGTGCTGTGGGGGGATCTGGCGTGCTGCGGGGAAGCCTGGTGTGAGTCTGGCGTGCTGCGGGGGGGTCTGGTATGGGTCTGGCGTGCTGCGGGGGGGCCTTTTGTGGGTCTGGCGTGCTGCGGGGGGGGTCTGGTGTGCTGCGGGGGGGGGTCTGGGGGGGGTCTGGCGTGCTGCTGTGGTTAAAAAGGAGAAATATCTGAACCTCCGTCAGCTCCTTGATGGTGTGAACGTTGGCCTGGTGAGCCACTTTCCTCTTGGCCTCCTCGATGTGGTCCAGGTTGATGATGGGGGGCGGCGGGGCCAGACTGGGAGGGGGTTTGTTGGTGATGGTGGGCAGAGGTGCCAGGGGGGGCATGGCGGCCAGAGCCCCCATGTTACTGAGGGCCGCCGTCATGGTGGCGGCCGTCATGCTCGCCATAGCGGCGCTCATGGTCATGTTGGACATGCTGGGCATCCCAGGCAGGCTGGGCAGGCCCATTGGACCCATATTGGGCATGCCCATGCCCATGCCCATGGGGAGGGGCAGGGGCAGAGGCAGGGACAGTGGTGCTGGGGAGGGAGTGGGCAGGGGCAGCTGGAGGATGGCTTTGGGACGCAGACTCTCAGGGATTGGCACCCCAGCCTTGGCACACATGGCAGCAGCATTGGCTTTGGCAATTTCCAGCAACTGGTCCTTATCTGAAAGACAAAAGCAAACAATTAAAAAGGTATTACAGAAATTATTGTGAGAATATTGATTTTAGCCAATGTCTCCTTTTTCAGGCTTTGTGAAATCACTAACTGCTTTTCCGTCCATACAAATGCAGATTTCCAGAGCTTAAATGGAACTTTATCCTCGTTTCTATCGCTCTTCCCAAAGCCCGCCCCAGTCGGCCTGTGCCCGCCTGTGGAAATGACCGTGGCCTTACCCAGCTCAGTGATGCGTGGGGGAGTTTTACTGTTGCTGCGTCGAGCTCTGGAACCTGAGCGCCGCTGGTTGCGAAGGATCAGCACAGGAGAATGACTGGGCTCCCTCTTCCATCGGTCTCGTCTGTCCAAAGAGCCACTGCGAAAGGCCGGCCTCCTGCCTCTGCCCCTGGAGCGGGACCTGCGTCTGCGCTCAGTCGACCGGGACCTGGACCTCCTCCTCCGGCCCGCAGACCTGCTCCTGGAGCGCTTCCTCCGCCCTGTGGACCTGCTCCTGGACCTCTTCCTGCGATCGGCAGACCTGCTCTTGGACCTCTTCTTCCGGTCTACAGACCTGCTCTTGGACCTCTTCCTGCGATCTACGGACCTACTCCTGGATCTTTTTCTCCGATCTGCAGACCTGCTCTTGGACCTCCTCCTCCGGTCTACAGACCTGCTCCTGGATCTTTTTCTCCGGTCTATGGACCTGCTCTTGGATCTCCTCCTCCGGTCTGCAGACTTGGAGCGCCTCTTTGCCCTGGCCGTGTTGGAGCGGCTGCGGGAGCGTCTTCTCCTGGCTGGAGATCTGGATTTGGATTTGCGTGTTCTTGTTCGAGACTTGGAGGAGGAGCGTTTGCGGCGCATGGGGGAAGGGGAGCGGCTGGACCTCCTTCGTCGACCAGGACTTCTAGATTTAGACTTCCTCTTCTTTCGTTCTGTTGGAGACTTTGACTTCTTCCTCCCTGGAGACTTGGACCTATGGAAATGACACGTTTACAATCTCAATCGTGAACAGCAAGAATTTTAAACATCAAACATATGTTAACAGCACTGAAATATAAAATATTAACATTTATCTATCAGCCAACACTCACTGAGAAGCCTTCTTGCGGGGCTTGGGTGTGGACCGTGGAGATGAGGTAGATCGGGACAGCTGCTGACGGCGCACTGGGGAGCGTGATGTGGAGAGCTCTTTCTTCTGTGGAGATGGTTTAGACTCACATTTAGCAGGAGATTTCTCCTGTTCACTGTTAGAACCATCAGGAACAGAGGGGGCTGCAGATATTGATGCAGATGTTCCATCGTCCTGTGCACTCGGCTGCGTGGGCTCCTCTGTGTTCTGGCTGCTGTCCAGAGGTTTCTCTTGAAGCCTTTCTGAAGTGTTATCAGTTTGAGAACTGGAAGCAGCGGCACCAGACATTAATTTCAAGACAGCTGCAAAATTAAAAAACATCAAATGATATGAAGTTAAAAAACACAAACCCAAAACATAAGACTAATTTCCAGTTTAAGCACCATCCTTTAAGAGGCTACCCCCAGTCCTCCAATGAGAAGAATATCTCAGCAGGTCTGGTTAAACAACTCCAACACTGCTAAATTTAAAGAAACTATTTTGCCGATGAAGATGCCATTACTCTCTCTATGGGCGTCTTTTTACACAATATGTTTAGAAAGGAGCCCCGGTCCCTCTTTGGTCAATAGAGGAACTGTCAACCAGGAACCCAGTTTTACCTGGCCAACCAAAACGGCAGACCCTGTCAACACTAAACAAACCATTTATCTCCCAGATTTAAGAAGGGTGTCACTGAAAGGCAGATTAGCCAATAAAAGGAAGCCATGGTCTGATGTAAATATCAGAACTAATATGACAACTTGCATGTAAAAAAAACAAAACAAAAAAAAACCTCTAACTGATAGATGACCCATGAGCTCATCTGATCCTCACGTCACAGAAATGAACAAACCTGACTGGACAGCTCTGTCTAAATCTGGCCTGAGAGGTCAGTGAGGGAGTGATGACCCGGACTGTTAAGCCAGAACATTCAAACCTCTCAGTCCCAAACATGAGCAAAAACAAAAGTTTAGCCTGTAGTGCCAAGCCTGATGGCAGCTGCTCAAGACATTGACATCATCAAGTCAGACATCGACACGTCCACGGCGCGGCGAGAGCCGGAGCTGGTTGCAACGCGCTCCGTTATTTTCCAACTTTTTTTCTGCTCTTACCTGCTTGTTCGGTTGCACACTTTGAAGATTATGTGTATAAGGATAAGTGCTTCAGAAACACGATGTTTCTGCTCCATTTCAACCTCTATTTTGTCTGGATTTTAACTTTTTCACCGTTGCTATGTGCGTTGCTATGTGCGTTGCTATGTGCGCTGCGCGGCGCAGTGTGCGCCGGAGGAGCTGCCACGGAGGACGCGCAGAGGCTGACGTTACTTTTTTGTGCTGTTCTTGATCTGTGCGTTGCAACACTGGAATTTCCCCACTGAGGGACTAATAAAGGCATATCTTATCTTATCTTATCTTATCACTTTGCGCCAAGTTGTCTCCAGTTTCTTCCAGGTCTGCTGTCCGTACAACTTAACTGAAGTGGGTCAATTAAGTTGTACGGACAGCAGAAAGGACCTACAGTACAAAGATGGATACTCTCTCGTACACAACACTGGCTGGCTTACATCCTGTCACTGCCGGAAACAAACCAGTAACTTGTAGAAGTCCTCACACTCACCCTCTGGTTTTTCGCCATTGAGCTCCTCTTCTTTTGGAGCAGTTTGCGCTTTCCTTTTCACAGGAGAGGGCGATGTGGAGGGAGCCGGAGAGCTGCCATTGGACTGTGCATCACTTGATTTGGACCTGGATCTTGAGATATTCCTTTTCCTTTTGGGCGTTTTAGACTTCCTCTTGGCTGGAGGTGAGCATGACCTTGTTCGCTGCTTTCGGACTGGGCTCCTGTTTCTTCTTGTGGGGGTGCGTGAGCGTTTCCTGGCTGGTGAGCGTGATTTGGACCTCCTTCGTGGAGATTTGCGGAGACTTCTGGATCTTGAGCGATGGTTGCGTTTTGTAAGAGAACGTGATCTGGACCTCCTGGCCCTGTTTGTGGAGCGAGATCTCCTGGACCTTGGAGGTGGGGACCTGCGATGTCTGGAGGTGGATCTTGATCGTCTACCACTGGCTCTTCTATCCAGTGACCGCGTCCTGGACCTACGGGCACCACGCCGTGATCTGGAGACAGATCTCCGGAGCCTTGTTACTGAGCGTGAGCGTGAGCGGTGACCTGCAGCACTGCGTTTAGGCGTACGACTCCGAGATCTCTTCGCTCTGCCCCGAGACCTGGACCTGGACCTTTGACTTCTCCTGGGGGAGCGTGAGGAGGACCTTCGGCTGCTGCGCTTGGGAGATCTGACCTTCTCCTTTTTGGGAGAAGGGGAACTTCTGCGGCGCTTGGGAGACACAGAGGTCCGTTTGGGTCTGGGAGACTTGGACACGTTCTTCTTCGGTGTGATGGAACGGGAGCTTGAGCGGGAGTGTGAAAGGTCCTTTTTCAGTGGTTTAGGAGAAGGAGATGGTCTGCTTTTAGGGGGACTTTTAGGAGATGTAGAACGAGATTGAGAAATCTTTTCAGACATTTCCTTTAAAGCTGGAGATGGGCTTTTTGGCTGATCATCAATCTTTTTTTCATCTATATTAGACTGTAAATTTTGACAATTGGATGGAGGTTGCTCCTCACAAATCTCAGATTTCTTGACATCTAAGCTGGTGGGTGGGGTCGGAGACCTTTCGGTCTTGCCCTCAGGGAGTATTTGCTGCAGATTGTCCTGTGGTTTCTGACATTTATTATCCCTGAGTGCAGAACCTTCCTGTTTGGGGATGATGTCTGGAAGAGCATGGGAATGGGTGAATGATCCCTCTGCAGGGCAGCTCTGCTCCTTTGCCCGCTCAGAGGTGGGTTTAAAGTCCTCACCCTCTACAGTGGACACAAGCCCGACTTCTGCTTGTGTTCCGTTGGTGCTGCCGTCCTTTGGCACAGGAGAAAGGGTCCTGTCTGAGATCTCCTCTTTGATCTCGGTTAGCTCAGACTTTGCTGTTACTATGGGGACCTCCTTCTCAGGTTCCTCCTGGCTGTTCTCCTTGGACACTGGTTCTGGAAGGTCTAGGCAGACTTTAGTATCTTCGGGTTCCTTCGCCCCCTCATCCTCGGAGTCTGAGCCTGACGCTGAACTGCTTTCAGAAGAACAAGAGGGCGACTTTTTCTCCTGCTTTTCATCCTTCTTTCTTTTTTTCTTTTTCTTTTTGCCTGCATGTTTTTTGTGCTTTTTAGATTTGGAGTCTGCTTCAGCTCGATCTATAAAACAGTAATAATGTTAAAAGTGTACCTTGACATTTCATTTCAGACTTGACCAGAAAAATAGAAATTACCTGAAGAGGCTGGCTTTTTGCTGCCCCCTTTTGCCACCACCTGGTCTCCTGCTCCTGCAGCAGCAGCCAGCCGTGCACTGAAATGTGACACGCAGGTATTTTATTTGTTTAAAATAGAAAACTAAACTGAGAAAAAGAAATACGTTTAGTCATATCTTAGTATTATTCAGAACAACTTTCTCTTTTGATAAACTTTCTTTAATTAGTTCAGCTTGCCCTCGTCCCAGGGCAGGAGGCTCTATTCATGTTTACCGGAAGACGTTTGGAAACATGCGGATGATGACTTCTGGTGTAGTTACCGACATCACATAATCAATGTCACTTACAGGCAGCTGGTTGTAACTGTTAATCATAACGGAACATTACAATGACATCTTTTCTTTTTTTTTAAGTTAGACAAATTATAACACACAAATAAATATGCAATTTATAAAAGGAAAAAAAAAATACAGTGACATCTACATGGAGAAAACCAGTCCACCAGAGCCCAAAGGAAGTCGTCATCCATAGTGGCGGGTCTGGTAACACTGATGCGTCGGCAGGTGCATAGACCTCACAGAGCAAAACCCCGTGTCGGTGCGAGCATCGGTTTGTTAAAGTCACGTGACCGATACAGGACCTGTGTCAAACTGACACTGATGCACCAAACTGCGTTTATAACAAGTTGGAAGAGCATCTGCCAAAAGAATCTCTCATCTTTTGCGGTTCATCAAATTCATCAAGAACTATGGAGCAGCCTCAGGCTAAAAGAAAGGTTTCCACCATGTGGGACCATTTTATTTTTTTGTTGTTTCATCCTGTTCCTTACAATTTCTCTGCACTCCAGCCTCATCTGTGCCGTGTGAGCGGCTTTTCTACAGTTGGAGAAGTTCTACAGGGATGAAAGTGGCCAAACATGAAAAAAGCGGAAAGTCTCCAACCCCCCCCCCCCCCCCCCCTGGAAAATTTGAAATTTCTGAGATTTGGATTTCTATATGCTATATGTTAGCAATAAAGTAAAACTGTACATAAAAGTACAAAAAACACATTTTATTAACAGGTACTAGTAGTATATATTGGATTTGTTTTTGCTTTGCACTTCGTCTAATCAGAGGCATTGAGGAGGAGCTTATGCGCGCTAAAAGGCGCAGGTGAAAAAGCGAGGAGCGACGCGTTAAGTGAGGCACGGGCAGGTAGGATGAGGTATAGGATGTTTTATAAAGTTTAACCTGTGTACACACAATGGTACAGGCTGTTATGAAAGAGCTGCGCTCACTCGCTCGGTCCGCGGCTCCAGACATGGGCTCGCGCGGCCCGCAGTTTAATACAAAGTTTAATACGAGATACACGTACTTTTGTTATTCTGTTTTTCAAGAGACTGTTGGCGACCCTAAACACAACTATATATATATATATATATATATATATATATACACCCAAAATCTTGCTCAACGAATTTGCAGATATTAAAAAAAAAAAAAAAAAAAAAAAAAAAAAAAATTACCCCACAGCTGAAAAAAAAGCGGAGATCCGCTAAAAAACGGAACTCTTTCATCCCTGGTTCTATCAAAAAAGCCTAACAGACTCAATTTCAAAATGTTGGGAAAACTTTGTTGAATAAAAATTTGTACAAAAAAATCCCAGTCCACAAGAATCCTCATTAACAAAACGTTCACTTTACGTTCTGATACATGTTCACATTATTTATTGACTATATCTAAAAATATCAAAGATATTTTAAATTTAAATGAAGATATGAAATAAAACAATATAAAATACAACAATATCATTTAAATCATTGTATTTACTCGGTTGTCAGATCAGAGTCAGGGGAGTCTGACCCTGTAGGATTTTTAAGACCAGCAGGTGGCAGTATTCAGTGACACAAAATCAATAGAGTTTGTCAATGTGTTGAAATGTTTCATGACGCCTCATCTCCCCATCACTAGTCATCCTCATGTGTTTCCAAACGTCATCTGGTTTTGTGACATAAGCGCCAGAGCCTGTTGTGGCTAAAGTGTAAAGAATGAATAATGAGGAGAGTGCAGCTCTTTGGGTGAATTAAAATATTGTAAATAGTGTAAAATATTATTCACCATTAGTGGACGAGTTGTGGTCATTAGGATTAATTGCAGCAGCCTAAATGATACTCAGTTTCTCACCTGGCCCGTGTGGTCCGGACTGGTCTCTGAGGTGGCGTCTCTTTTTCTGAATCGGCAGACTCAGAGCTGCTTTCCTTCTCGCCCTTCCTCCTCCTCTTCTTCTTCTTACTTTTGTGTTTTCTGTGCTTTTTGTTTTTCTTGTGTGGCAGCTCCTCCACTTTAGAATCGCTCTTTTCAGGGGACTCATCCTCTCCTACACCATGGAAAAAGCAGCGCTTTAATGAAACATTGTTGACTGGAGGTGTATTTTCTGATAATGAGCTGCGCATTGGTCAGTTCAGATAAAGTTATGAGTGTTTTATTTCTCACCTGACAGAACTTCTGCACTCTCCATGGCAGCGCCTCGGTCCCAGGCCCCTTCGTTTCTGAGCAAAACCAGAGCCGCACTGAGGAAAAGCAACAAGCAAAGAACATGTAAATCATCTCATCATCGGACTACAAATCTTAAGTTCTTTCTGTGTCAGACAATGGAACGTTCAATGAATAAAACTATATCACAAGTAATTCACATATCACAATTATTGCACTGCTGTTCTTGTCTCCTGTATATAGCTGTAATTTGATAAGTTATTTTTCTATTTTTACTTGTGTATATATGTATAATTATGTCTCATTTGACACCAGTCTCATGCTCTTTTTTTGCTCTTCCATATATTTTTTGTTCCCCTCTGTTATAGATTATATTGATGAGTGAGCGACTGTACCCAAATAATTGCCCTTGTGGATCAATAAACTTAGTCTAAGTAAACTTCTGCCAAGCTTTTGCTCTCCCAGTGGTCGCTCCACTGTCCTCTGGACTTTATTCTCTCTTTAACCACAAACACAGTGGCAGATTTCCTAATTCTCTGGCCAAGTTCGCACCAGGACAGAAGAGGAGAACTTTCTGTGTTGATAAAACCACTTTGTTTATTGATTTGTGAAGAATCTCTCAGTTGTTCAGGTAGAATCCACGGCAAAAAGAGAAATTCAATTTGTCAACTGGACAAAAGTTCATTTGGTTGAATACGTTTCGCAGCTCATCCAAGCTGACTACAATGAAATTATTTTGAAACTACCACACCTATTTGTTTACAGTTTCTACCAAACTACCACAAACTGTAAACAAGGTGTGGTAGTCTCAGGTCGTTTTCACACCGGACAGTCCGATAGTTCACTTGCTTTGGTCCGGACTAGGGATGCAAATTATCGGTTAATTCATTAACTGATAGTTGATTGACCTTATCGGTCGATTAACGATTAACTGATAAGCGGCGTTTTTCACCTGAATTTGAGTGTTTCAATAGGGTCTTTAAGAATATAAGCTATAGTAACATAACACTGAGTCATAAATATATCATAGTATTATTATATTGTATATTCCTCAATTAATTGTTCCTTAGTAAAAAGCAGACAAATGTATTGATGCTGAATAACAAAATACAGTAATCCCTCGCTCTATCCAATTTTTTTTTTTATAGTGTAAAATTGTTTTTATAGAGTAACATTGTGTTCTGTCCTGATTGGCTAAGAGACTAGACCAGGACTGAACGTGGACTGGACCAGGTCTGAACCAGGTCTGAACCAGGTCTGGACCTGGACTGGACCGGGACTCGACCGGGTCTAGACCTGGACTAGACCAGGATTAAACCACTGGGACGCGTGCTGGTTTCGCCGCGCCCCGCGCTCCGAGCCGCAGGCCAGCCGCGCGGGGCTCGGGGCGCGGGGCTTGGGGCTCGGGGCTCGGGGCGCGGGGCTCGGGGCGCGGGGCTCGGGGCGCGGGCTGCGACGAAACCGGCAGCAGCGGCACGCATTCCGGGTTAGATCTCGCCTCGCGCATACACCCGGGGCTGCTAAGCAGTGCCGTTGGCGCCTGCGGTCGGCTGTGAGTCGAGCTTGGCGCAGCGCGGTTGCCTTGTTTCATGACCACGCAGGTGCGCATGTCCGCGTGTCCGCGGTTAGCGGTTAATTACAATTAATGCATTTTGATCGACCAACGTCTTAATCGACAATTAACCGTTAATCGATTAATTGTTGACATCCCTAGTCCGGACCAAATTTGTTTTAATTTTTTTTTATTTTGGTGTGGTTCACTTTCACACTGCAGTTTTTTCTAAGTGGACCAACATCTATAAACAAAACCACGTGTGCTGAGGTCGATCAGCCATTGGACCGAAATGAGCCGTGTCAAAACGCTGTGTCCAAACACGGGAGGAGAATAATGGTGTTACGTTTTTAATGTCGTCATAGGTTATAACATAGGTCGTAACAGGTAATACTACATACAACTGTATATAGCTGTGATTTGATATTTAATTATTCATTTTTCTATTTTATTCTGATTTGTACATATACATTTATTATCTTTTTTTAATGTTTATAATTATGCGTCATTTGACTCGGTCTCTTGCTCTCTTTTTTGCTGTTCCATCTAGACCCGGCCCATTCATTTGTGTCCTTTATTGTGGACATTAACCAGTTTGTCTTTTAAGTGTTTTAAGATGGACTCTAGTTTGGGGCTGCACTATGATTAAAAAAAATTAATCAATAAATAAGAAATTAAAAGGGAGTCTAATAGCTTTTTGAGGCAACTGTAGAAGCTCGTCAGAGAAATTGTTTTTGTTCGGTTGTTATCACATGGATCTAACACCAAAATGTCCCCGGCGTCTATTACAGAGGACATGTTACAAAATTATGAATAAAAATAAAATTGACAAAATGTAAATGCTGAGGTGTTTGTCACTACCTCACTGTAAACTACTATTACCTGTGCAATAATCTGTGCAATACTACACTATGTGCAATCTGTGAAATACTCTACTTGCACCTTATTTAATCCTACCTGCACCTTTGTACATTGTACTTCGCATTTTTATTACATATTTTTATTATATTGTTTACTTCGTCCCCTGCACTTTTGCAACACTTTTTAACCATGTACTATTATTGCATGTTATTAGTACTTCTGACTATCTCAGCGAGTCAACGGTTCTTCTGATCCTAAACATATCATTGCATTGTTGACCCTGTGTTGATCCTGCATATGACAAACAATCTGGAATCTTGAATCTACCGTTCCACCATGGCTTGAGTCTGTCAGCAGCGACTGTCCGGACTACGCATCTCGAGCCGATTCCATCCAGTGCAAGTCAATTTTGAGATAAAGTAGTCTAAAGTGGGATCATCAAGAGGGAAAGGGGAATTTTTCCCCCCAAAATGGGTGGTTGATAACCTGGGTTATGGTCCAGGCTGCTTTCGTTCGTTCCGATCTGAAAGACAGCCTGGCAACGAGGCTAAGCGAGCTCTCCTGATTCTGGGAGCCAATCAGAGAGCGGGGAGGGGTGGAAAGACGGTGACGCGTACTACACGACAAACGGAAACTTGTAGTTTGAACTGACACCTGACATGATTGGCTATGGGCTACGTATATGCCAAATAATAGACATTCGTAACGCCAATAAATGGCTGTTGGCGATCGTAAACCACACCTCCGCTACGAGATATTCAGTAGGTGCTCCCAGACCATATATCACTGTGATATGGCCTGATGTAAACCAGGCAAGGTGGTTGACATCTTAGTTTTTATTGGCTGGAATGACCCCAGAGCATCTCAGAGCATCTGGAGTTCACAAACTTTCCGGGTGCTTTTCGGTGACTTTTAGCTTTTTTCATTAAGATAAGAGATAAGATATATGCCTTTATTAGTCCCACAGTGGGGAAATTCCAGTGTTGCAACGCACAGATCAAGAACAGCAGGAAAATGTAGCATGCAATAAAACAGGATAATAAATAATGGCTTAAATAATTTAAAAATAGACCTAAAAAATTACTGCTCACTTTCATCCCTGTTTATATTAGCAGCAGCATTGTTATTATCAGCAGCACAGATATTTATTTTATTCTGTTAATTTTGTATTAAAAATAAATAGCTGATAATTATTTTACATGTGTTCATATCACTCAAATATGCATCCAATTCAATTCAGGTTTGAGTCAAATAGTTTAAAAAAAAAAAGGTGGGGGGCTAAAAAGATTCACTACACCACGAAGGGTGAAGGCAACTGCGCCGGTCCTGCAATGAGGTGCTCCTTATTTATTTTTCAGGGAGTTGGCAACCCTACTCCAAACACAATAATAATTGAAATACACTTTTTTTCTTCGGGTCCCTATGATGAGCGAGCGACTGCACCCAAATCATTTCCCTTGTGGATCAATAAAGTTTGTCCAAGTCCAAGTGTCACAGTTGGTTGTGTTGCTCAGTAAACAGAGCCTTGGCCCTGCAAAGACACAGGCCCAGTTCCTGTTTCAGCCTCCTTCACTCACACAAACGGTTTCAGAAACTGTTTCAGACTTTTACACTCGTGTTCCCGGTGTAGTTTTACTCCGCAGGACGTAAAATCCGCCGCTGAATCCGAACAGACCCGCATAGCCGCGCAGCCCAAACGTCTCAGCGGTTCATTCAACACTTCACCGCAGCTCCGTTAGCATGCTAATTAGCATAGCACGCGTGTAATAAAGCTCGGTCCTTTCGCGGCTCCGGTGCGTGTCCCGCGGAAACCCCCGGGTTCAGTACGTACCCAGAATGTGCCCACGCCGCACGGAGCCCGATCCGCCGGTACACCGAGCGCCCGAACTCGAACTCGAACTCGAACCGTGCACACGCTAGCCGCTCGCGTTAGCCTCCTGTTAACACGTCCGCCATGATGGAGAAAGAGCTTCCCACAATGCCCCGCGAGACGGTCCGGTTTCCACGGCAACGGCGCAAGAGCTCCACCGCCTCCATTCACAAAAAACAAAAATAAATGTTCTAAGTATAAAAATAAATGTTCTAAGTATAAAAATAAATGTTCTAAGTATAAAAATTAATGTTCAAAATATAAACATAAATGTTCAAGATATAAAAATAAATGTTCTAAGTATAAAAATTAATGTTCAAAATATAAACATAAATGTTCAAGATATAAAAATAAATGTTCAAAGTATAAAAATAAAAGTTCAAGATATACAAATATTTGCACAACATAACATGCTGAACTTTGACAATTTAATTACCTATTCAAATGTGCAATTAGTCTTTAAAATCTTTAAACTTTAAAATTAAACATAAACATTAAATTAAATTAAACATTAAATTATTAAATATTGAAATTTAATTAAAAATTAAAATTAAATATGTTATTTGTGTTTAAACATTTCAAATATATGTCGATGTTTGCATAAAACACCTGTCACCAGCCTATTTTACACACAGTGCACCTCACCATAGTGTCTTACATTTTATATTGTAATTCTCACCTGCTCAGGGACTACAGGTGGAAACTAGCTTCAGCTATAATCTGGTGTAAAACATCTTTAATGTTTTTGCACATTGTCCCTGTCAAATAAACTAATAAAGAAAGAAAGAAAAATAAATGTTAAAAATATAAAAATAAATGTTCAAAATATAAAAATAAATGTTCAAGATATAAAAATAAATGTTCACAATATACACAAACATGTGTTCAAAATATATAAATTAATGTTCAAAATATAAAAATAAATGTTCAAAATAAAACATGAATGTTCAAAATAAAAAATAAATGTTCAAAATATAGAAATAAATGTTCAAAATAAAAAATAAATGTTCAAAATATAAAAATGTTCAAAATAAAAAATAAATGTTCAAAATATAAAAATAAATGTTCAAAATATAGAAATAAATGTTCAAAATAAAAAATAAATGTTCCAAGTATAAAAATAAATGTTCAAAATATAAAAATAAATGTTTAAGATATAAAAATAAATGTTTAAGATATAAAAATAAATGTTCAAAATAAAAAATAAATGTTCAAAATATAAAAATAAATGTTCAAAATATAAAAATAAATGTTCAAGGCTATTTTCGTTTTAATTTGTTTTTACAAAGTCCAGATTTAAAACATCACGTGTTTCCGGATTTTCAAAAAACCGGAAGTCAGCCCGGAGCGGAAACGCGCGTCGGACGGAGCTTTTCCTTTTAAATTCACGAAAGTTTTATAGATCTATGGCTAACTTGAGCAAAATATGAAGAAAAGATTCAACATCAACCTGGACGACAGCGCGTTCACCAAAGAAAGAACCCCGGTGCGTCAGTTTGCCCCCCCTCCCCCAATTTGCAATAATACAAACAATAACAGTGCTCACAGGGCTCAGGATGTGCAATTTCTGCATTATGCATGATAGAAATATACAGAAATGATCAATACATTCACATTTTATATTTCAAATTCAATACAAAGTGCTTCTGTTTTCATGAGAGTTTATATATGAGGGGCAGAGGGACTGAAATACAACGAATTTGGGCTTCTGACTAGAAAATTTACAGCAATGGATATGAAATTTTGACAGGATGAGAAGCAAGTTTAACACATGTTTTTGCAGGAATATCGTTCTCAAAGACTCCAAAAAAGTCCGTTTTACATTCAAGTGTAGGTAGGTATAAAGCTTTCTATTCAAGCTATTCAAAATATAAAAATAAATGTTCAAAATATAGAAATAAATGTTCAAAATATAGAAATAAATGTTCAATATATAGAAATAAATGTTCAAGATGTAAAAAATAAATGTTCAAAATATAGAAATAAACGTTCAAAATATTCACAAACAAAAATATGTAATTCCAAAAGATCTGAGCATTCCCAAAACACACGGGTGACTGTTTCTTCAACGCTGTGACAGAACGAGCAGAGATGATCCATGTTTTAAGTGAAATTTTGAAATGACAGCGTGAACAGGGGAACATCTATGTAGGATTTTCTGGCAGACCTCGTGAATCTTATTAGTTAGAAAATATTCAGATGTCGTTCCAGTTAATGTCTGCAAGTGTTCCAAATAAAAACAGAAGCTGATTTGCTGATATACTCTTGTGATTAGTTCTCATACGTTTGTTATTTGTTTTAATGCTTAAAAAACGGGTCAGAGTTACCAATAAACAGCTCTGTCTTCGCTGGGCCATCATTACAAACGTGGACATGAGCGTTTTCACACCAGAAGGGAGGGCGGCAAAAACAACTGCATATTCTCTTGGAAAATTACTGGAAAATTCGTCTCTCAGACTGAAAATTTCAAACTCATTTCAGCCCTGGAATTGCCAATCTCTACTGAATTAAAGATAAAAGGAGCTGTTCACTTGAAAACTACAGCTTCATGACATCACGAGGTGGAACAGAGCGTTTGGAGCTTTGGACTAATAATAAAGGGGGACTCAAAGATGTATGAATGAAACAAAACTCCACAACATTATAATATGTCTTAAAGCTCACAAGAGGGAATTTTGTGTAATATTCACACAAAATTCACTCTTTATTTACCTTAATCATGAAATGTTCCTTCTTATTATGTTTCTGTTGCAGCCAAAACCACAATTCAAGTCATCTTCAAATACAGAAGGCGACAGCAGTGGCCCGAAAGCCCAGCCTCTGTCCTACGCCGAGTACATCGTCCAACAGAAGAACGTTTCAACAGTCGGACCCTCCTCCAAGCCGCCCACGCATGGAGACCCTTCTGAGGTCCATAGCTCCAAATGTTCTGCCCGAAAAGGCGGTGAGACACTGGAGGCCTGCACCGAACCCACAGAGGCGGCGAAGGACGAGGGAGTCCACAAGTCCAGTTCAGGACACAATCTGGGGCCAAAGCCAGTCGGGTCTGGGAGCAGTATTATTGTCAGTCCACGCCAGGTAATTTTTAATTTTTTAAATTTATATTTTATTGTTTTTTAAACAAGAAGGAGAGAAAATAACAAGCAATAACAACAAAACTACCGTACTTTTCGGACTATAAGCCGCTACTTTTTTCTCACACTTCAGACCTTGCGGCTTATAGTCAGGTGCGGCTTATGTATGGATTAATTCTTTATCCAGACCTTATCAAATAAGTGAGGAGAGTTCATGAATTAATGAAGCCTTGTTTTAGCCACTTAAAATCTCCTACAGGTATCAACAGTTCCGTGAGGTCGAGTTAAAGTTAAACTTGAAACTTTATTTTAAGGCTTCCAGAGGCTACAGGCTGGACATTTTACAGCTGTTTTACTGCCGTGTTTCTGCCGTAGGCGCTGTTCGAAAAAAGCACGTACCGGTATTTATGTTAATTACAGTGTTTTTTAAAATCCTTTTGTCTCCGGCTAGTGTTGGGATCGGGTTTGATCGCCAGTGTGGTTAAACCAGGGCCGTTACCTTCAACAGCCTTGCTCTTTGGATTGGCTCTTTGGTTGTACTGAAGTGTTTTTGTAAGAACATTGTAAAATAAATAAATATTCCAGGGCTGTTTTGTGGTTTTCTTGTGTTTGTCAGAGAGGAAATCCCATCCTGAAGTATGTGCGAAGCGTCCCGTGGGAGTTTGGAGAAGTGGTGCCAGACTATGTCCTGGGCCAGACCACCTGCGCCCTCTTCCTCAGGTGAATTCTTGCTTTTTTTTTTTCCTTTTAAAATAATTTTTTAATGAATTACAAACTGTCACATGCAATGTTAATGAAAAATAATGCTTAATTCTGAACGTGCGTGTAATAGTCCGGTCAGAAAATAATTTTTAAATATTTCTGAATAGGGTTGTGCAAAAATATTGATATATCGTATGATTTAATTTGATACAGCATCGATATTGTGTGCTGCTGTGTTGATATATCACCAAGAGTAATTTTTAGGTATATTTTACAAAATTATTTTGTGTAAGAGCTACAGTTGTGTTTTCACTGTTCACTGTTTTCACTGTTTTGATGAGTAAAATGGGTGTTTTTCATATTAACTTTGCACAAACTTCGTGGGCTTAGTGGATTTTAGCCATGATTTAGCCTTTGTTTTTCACTGAACAGTATCGAATCAATTTGAAATATATCGTATTGAATCTTACGATATATATTCCCTATTTATTGAAGTGTGTATCGTATCAGCAACTTGATGATACGCAGCCCTATTTCTGAAGTTATTTTATCTTCCCATCGATCACCAAAATTCACAAGTTTCACACGTACACGCGCAAAGGTGTTGGGTTTCTTTAGAACGTTAAATTGACTTGAATTCATTTGGAAACTGATCTGAACCTTAACCGTTGTCACTATTTGCCCAACCTTAACCAAAACTCTAATCTTAACCTGTATCTGAACTTTAAACCATGTTGTTGATCGAATAATAAAAGGATTTACTTTTATTTATTGACTTGGCCTTTTAACTTGACCTAAGATCCCACTAAGATCCTATTGTACGTGTTTTTATTGTATATTTACGTCATGAGGACCTGATATTTATCCCCGTAAGGACAGGTCCTCATAAATGATTGTGTATTTAGTCAGCACAGTGTAAAGGAAAATTTCAAATCTGTCAATTAATTACAGTTTGGACTAAACCTGGACTAGAACAGAACCAAACCAAGTCTACATCAGGATTAAACTGCGACCAAACGGGACCAAACCAGACCAAGTGTGTTTTGTGTTGAATGTGCAGTCTGCGATACCACAACCTGAACCCCAACTACATCCACGAGCGCCTCAAACACCTGGGCTCCACGTTTGTCCTGAGAGTGCTGCTGCTGCAGGTGGACGTGGTGAGTGCTCAAGAAGACACCACTCTTCTCAAGATTTAAGACTGTTTTTTATTTTGATGAAGTTCATAATCACTGCGGTCACATGGTAGGGTCGGATTAGGATCGGATTGGATTTCTCCAAATCCGATCCCGTTACTCGGCGGGTGGTCTGTCCTTAGATCCCAGTGCACATGAAACTCGTGTAATCGGATAATGGTCAGCGACCTGGCCGGCTCCGCTACGCTATGTGGCGCTGTCGTCCAACTACTTCAGTAAAAACACAACAAACTATGTGGTGGTTTACAAAGATGGAGCTCGAGGAGTTTGACGGACTAATATGAGACTAAACCTGGACTAAACCTGGACTAATATGAGACTAAACCTGGACTAATATGAGACTAAACCTGGACTAAACCTAGACTGAACCTGGACTAAACCTAGACTGAACCTGGACTAAACCTGGACTAATAGGAGACTAAACCTGGACTAAACCTAGACTGAACCTGGACTAAACCTAGACTAAACCTGGACTAATCCTAGACTAAACCTGGACTAATATGAGACTAAACCTGGACTAAACCTAGACTGAACCTGGACTAAACCTAGACTGAACCTGGACTAAATCTGGACTAAACCTAGACTGAACCTGGACTAAATCTGGACTAAACCTAGACTGAACCTAGACTAAACCTGGACTAAACCTAGACTGAACCTGGACTAAATCAGGACTGAACCTGGACTAAATCAGGACTGAACCTGGACTAAATCAGGATTGAACCTGGACTGAACCTAGACTGAACCTGGACTAAACCTGGACTAGTTTGACGGAGCAGCATTGGTGTACGTGTTGTGCATTCTTTCTTCGCAGCCATGATTTCGTCTGACTTTTCTGGCAACAATCGCTACTTATGACGGCGTCGGCGCCTCCTGCCACTTCCGGGTGAAATCCCTGGTGAAAATTCCCGTGCATGCGCAGTACGCCGATCCGATCCGATATCGTGCACAAGGCGGCACCGAGCAGATTACTATCGGCCTAAGCCAGGGGTTCCAATCGGATTCGGGAAACCAATCCCTGTACGATCCTTAGCCTGTGCACATGAATCCGATACGATCCCAATCCGTTTGCAATTAGATTACACTTGTCCATGTGCACGCAGTGACTTACTTCCTGGTTGGATTTGAAATCGTGTTCTTTTCTAAAGTGAATCTTTCAGAAAAAAATGTGTTCCTTGTGCATAAATCGTGCTTGCTTCATGCACCTTTTAAGCATTAAAAACTAAACTCTTACAGTAAATAAAAACAGTAAACCTTATCATTGGAACCATGGTAACTATTAGGGATTGGCCAATATGGATTATTTTTTTTAATCCAGTATTTGCCGATACTGATATTTATCTCATTTTAAAGTAGCACTTTACATATAACGCTCTTCTATTTCCATTTTGACTTAATTCATCTGTCCTAAAGAGAATGGGGTGGCTAAAAAAATATCGGTATCGAGCACCGATACTGGCGATATCATATTGTTCAATATCCATGATAAAAGGAGAAGTTCAATTTGTCAACTGGACAAAGTTTGTTTGGTTGAAGACGTTTCGTCACTCATCCGAGAGACTTCTTCAGTTCAGAACTGAAGAAGTCTCTCGGATGAGCGACGAAACGTCTTCAACCAAACAAACTTTGTCCAGTTGACAAATTGAACTTCTCCTTTTATCATGGATTCTACCTGGACGACTGAGGGACTTTTCACGCATTGTTCAATATCAATACAAGAACCGATATATTGCCCTTCCCTACTAACTGTATGAGTTTTAACTACATATAAGGCTAAGTTTTTTGGGGGTTTTTTCACATAAGGGTGAGTTGTTGTTAGGGATGCACGATATATCGGCATTAACATCGGTATCGGGCGATGCTGCCAAAATTTAAACATATCGGCCCGATGTGTAAAAGTGGGCCGATATTAACGATATTTGTCAGTACAGTAATCCCTCGAATTAACGTTTTCTCACATTTCTCTCTCGTTTAAACACTCAAACTTTCGTAGATTTTCAACAAAATGTATTAATAGTGAAGTGTGTGTGTGTGTGGGGGGGGGGGGGGGACATGCGCGGACACATGCGTTCATCGTGCTCAAATCCGTGATGGCGCATGACCGGCGCGAGACCCGTGCCCAAACCGTGCCTCCTCTCGACCAGGTCTAAACCAGGATTAAACCACTGCGTGCGGCTCTTGCGTTCATTCGTTCGAGGCACGCAGTCCAAAAAGAGCAAAGGCAAAGAGCCGCACGCAGGGTTTAATCCTGGTTTAGACCTGGTCTAGTCCTTCCTGGTTTAGTCCAGGTCTAGACCTGGTCCAGTCCTGGTTTAGTCCAGGTTTAGTCCTGGTCCAGTCCAGGTTTAGACCTTGTTTATACCTGGTCTAGAACTGGTTTAGTCCACGTTTAGTCCTGGTCTAGTCCCGGTCTGGTCCTGGTCTAGTTCCAGTCTGGTTCCCCCCCCCGCGTCCCCCATCTATAACATCAATCGGCAAAGGTCCCTTAGCCAATCAGGATGCAGAACACAATGTTACACTATAAAAAAAAGGAAAAAAATTGAAATTGGGGAAAAAAATAAAATAAAATAAAAATCAGGAGTCAAAACACGTTTTGAAAATAAAAGAAAATCATTTTGCATGATTTTCAGTCTGTATAAAATGTTATCTCAGAATTAAAAATAAATATCGGTATCGGGCAATATTGGTATCGGCCGATATCAGCAACATTAATATCGGATATCAGTATCGGCTAAAATCCCTAGTTGTCGTGCAGTTGTAGGGAGTATTATAGTATGAATGTCCTGTAGAGGTGTAGTACATTTCTCTGTTCGTGTTCTCCATGTTGTTTTGTTGTCTTCAGAAAGACCCTCACCACGCCCTGAAGGAGCTGGCCAGGGTCTGCATCATGGCCGACTGCACGCTGGTCCTGGCCTGGAGGTGAGCGCCTGGTTCTTGGACTCTTTATTTTTGGTCCACCTCAGCGGGATTCTGCAAACACACTCCAGCAGTCACACTTCTAACATTTGTTTTTTTTATTTCCATGAGTATTTCCACTGTAGATTCTCACTGAAGCATCCAAACTACGAATGGCACATGCAGAATGTAGTAAACAACAACAAAAAAATTCCAAATACCTCCAGACTTCTTTTAGATTTTCGCCTTTAGCCTTTGCTTTGATCGCTGCTTTGCACTTTTGTTATTTCTTGACCCCGAGGCACCGCTGTGAAGTGAAAACCATTCCAAAAGACCTCGGCACTGAAGGAAGGCCAAGGGTTTGCAGCTGTCAACAAAGCAAAGGGCGGATACTTTGAGCATTTGAATATAAACAAATATTTTCCTTTCCTACATAATTCTATATATCGCATCATATGTTCCTTGTCTTTTGTGTGTTTCTAAAATGTGAAGTTAAAAAAGGATGTGTCCAAACTTTTGACACGAAACACTTGAGCTCCAGATATGTTTTAGATCGTTATACCCCTTAAAAAAGTTTCTAAATTCTGGAATGGATGAAACAGGAGACAAAAGACAAGTGGAACATCATGTGATTTCAACGGAAAAACTGGGATGGCCTCAGAAAATTAGAACACAAAAAAAAATAAAAAATTGAGGAGAGGTTTGGCAAAAACAGACACTTACAATTACAGTGGGTACAGAAAGTATTCAGACCCCTTAAAGGAGAATTAACGTTTTTTACAATCTGATCCTTATTTCAGTAATAAAACAAGTTGTTTTACTCACCCATAGCACTTTGGTGTCATTTGGAGCATTTACGGAGATGTTTTAGATTTGCGATATCTGTAACGTGAGTTCTCGGGGCAAATGTTTGCGGTCTCCAAATAACACAAACTTTAGCACTTTTCATATCATAGAAGCTCAATGTCTTAAGCCATTTCCCAATTCAGCGAGTGCACGGTTCTGAGCGTCCTTGGAGGGGGATGTGCCTCATATCCGGCGCGACAACCACCGTTCCATTAGTTTTTTGTCCCCTGCACAGTTAAAGGGATATGCCACCCCCAGGTCAAATTTGGGCATCTCCCCACAGTCCAGAGACTAAAATAAGTGGTGGAAAGCGTTTTCCTGGTCACCCAGCCATTGTCCGAATCTGTCGCCACTGACCGCCGCGGTATCTGCAGCTACTCCGCCTTAGACTGGAGTCTAACGTCGCCAGAGAAAGATTTCGGCCAAAAGGAATTAATTTGCTCGATGCGTTTCCCAATTACTTTCTGTGTAGTGCGCATTCATATCGAGTGCAAATAAATGTGCAAATCAACACGGAGAGCTTGCCTTGGTCATTTTGGGTGGGAACTATTTTCCAGTGCGTAAGAATACAGCCGAATCACGCACCACGTTGTGCAACAGGGGAACTCCCTTCCCGGTGCGTAACTGGGATTCCCCTGGCAGCGTGCTGTGTGAACATTAATGAGAAAAAAATGAACTTAAATGATTTTAGCAAGTGGAGCAAAATAAAGAGCGAAATCATTTAATGGTCTGAACTATTCAGACCCTGTACACACTGTATATTTAATGGAATTTGTTGGGTTGATAGGGTTGATACTTTGCAGTGACGCTGGGCTGGGGGTGTTCTACGTGTATGTCTATGGTGGAGCTTTCAGCAGTTGCCATGCCGATGCTACGCAAACGCCGCCAGATACATTTAGAATGAAAAAATGTAGTCTATAAACTCATGAGAAAATAGAAAGTGAATAAAAGAGCCTCTGACACCCCCGGGGAATGTTGACGACATCGACTGCAAGAAACTTTTACTGACGTCTGTTTTCTGTGCTCAGTCCAGAAGAAGCAGGTCGATACTTGGAAACCTACAAGTCCTATGAGAAGAAGCCTGCTGACCTGCTGAAGGAGCAAGTGGAGAAGAACTATCTGTCCAAGGTCTGTTTAAAGCAGTGGGCCTCATGCATCAAAGTTTCCCTGAGAAAATGTTCAGAACTTCCACTTTAAAGATCCCATGACATGGTACTTCTTGATGCTTTTATATGGCGCCTTAATGGTTCCCTAATACTGTAAATGAATCCTTCTTCAAAATCAAGCCTCAGTGCATGAGAAAGCCTCATGAAGACAGTCAGAGTCATAAATATGTCTCTGAAACACTTTATTCTGGGCGTTGTTGCTTGAATGCAAATGAGGAGGACAGAGACAGGCCAGTGCAGCGGGTGGGGGCGTGGCCAAATACGCCGCTGTTTCCTGGTTTAGCGGTGCAACGTACGCTGTCACCCACTTCTGTTTTAAGCACTTATGAAGATATGAGACACATCCCATTAAAATAAACATATTTCCACAGAAAATAAAATGAAACCACTGCTGTTTCAGAGGTTCGGAATCTCGGATAAAGGACATCCGAGCCTGGAAACTAGGGATGCAAATTATAGATTAATTCATTAATCTATAGTTGATTGACCTTATCGATCGACTTACGATTAATTGATAAGCGGCGTTTTTCACATGAATTTTAGTGTTTCAATAGGGTCCTTAAGAATATAAGCTATAGTAACATAACACTGTGTCATAACTATATCATAGTATTATTATACTGTATATTCCTCAATTAATTATTCCTTAGTAAAAAGCAGACAAATGTATTGATGCTGAATAACAAAATACAGTAATCCCTCGCTCTATCGCGGATTTATTTTTTCCAATTTTTTTTTTATAGTGTAACTTTTTTTATAGTGTAACATTGTGTTCTGCATCCTGATTGGCTATGAGACTAGACCAGGACTAAACGTGGACTAAACCAGGTCTAGACCAGAACTAAACCAGGTCTAAACCAGGTCTAGACTTGGTCTAGACCAGGATTAAACCACCACGTGCCGCTGCTGGTTTCGTGCGGCTGGTTTGTGGCTCGGGCTGAGACTACGCATTCCGGGCACCGCAGTTCGATCTCGTGCTCAGCAGCCCTGGTGTACGCGCGGGCAGTGCCGTTGGCACCTACGGCCGGCTTTGAGTCGAGCTTGGCGCAGCGCGGTGCGCGGTTGACTTGTTTCGTGACCACGCGGTTGCTCGTGTCCGCGATTAGCGATTAATTGCAATTAATGCATTTTGTTTGACCAACGTCTTGATCGACAATTAATCGTAAGTCGATTAATTGTTGACATCCCTACTGGAAACACTCTCACATGTCTCCAGGCAAATTTAAAAACTCATAAAAAAACTCATAAACCACGTTAATCAGACCCTCCAGGAATTCGTGATGTTGCGATTTGCAACTTCAACGCAACTTCAGTCAGTCCCCGTGAATTCAGGGCGGTGTTGCAATTTTGACCAATCACCGCAACTTTCCCGCAATTTTTACCAATTTTGACCAGTCATCGGCGACGTATTGAACTCACGTCAACCAACTTCCTTCTGCCTTACTTCCGTGTAGGGATGCAAATTATCGGTTAATTCATTAACTGATATTTGATTGACCTTATCGATCGATTAACGATTAACTGATAAGCGGCGTTTTTCACCTGAAGTTTAGTGTTTCAATAGGGTCTTTAAGAATATAAGCTATAGTAACATAACACTGAGTCATAAATATATCATAGTATTATTATATTGTATATTCCTCAATTAATTATTCCTTAGTAAAAAGCAGACAAATGTATTGATGCTGAATAACAAAATACAGTAATCCCTCGCTCTATCCAATTTTTTTTTTTATAGTGTAAAATTTTTTTTATAGTGTAACATTGTGTTCTGTCCTGATTGGCTAAGAGACTAGACCAGGACTGAACGTGGACTGGACCAGGTCTGAACCAGGTCTGGACCTGGACTGGACCTGGACTGGACCTGGACTGGACCGGGACTCGACCGGGTCTAGACCTGGACTAGACCAGGATTAAACCACCATGTGCCGCTGCTGGTTTCGCCGCGGCCCGCGCCCCGAGCCGCAGGCCAGCCGCGCGGGCCGCGGCGAAACCAGCAGCAGCGGCACGCATTCCGGGTTCGATCTCGCCTCGCGCGTACACCCGGGGCTGCTGAGCAGTGCCGTTGGCGCCTGCGGTCGGCTGTGAGTCGAGCTTGGCGCAGCGCAGTTGCCTTGTTTCGTGACCACGCGGGTGCGCGTGTCCGCGGTTAGCGGTTAATTACAATTAACGCATTTTGATCGACCAACATCTTAATCGGCAATTAACCGTTAATCGATTAATTGTTGACATCCCTACTTCCGTGTGACGAAACGAAACTGCGGCCGTGTCCCCAGTTCTGAGCGTGGTTTGAAGGGGGCTCAGACTGCAGTCAAGGCGGTGCACAGTTGCTCAGCCCTGAGTGCACTCCGCGGACCGCATGGCCGTCTGCGAAATGCGACAGGTCTCGCAACTACGGGAAGAAGCCGCCAACTCCATTTTCTCCCGTAGAAGAAGAAGCGTGCATTTTCACGCGCTTGGTCCATGCCCTGATTTCCATGGAAACGACTGCGGTCTTCAGACCGTGTGTTAACTGCGCATGGGACAAAAAAGAAATTACGCACATGCCCTTCAAACCACGCTCCGAACTGTGCACTCTGGGAATTGGGACAGGGCTTCTAATGGCAAAGAAACATGTCTGCGGCGCCATTTGCCCACAAAAATAACAGCAAAAGACCGCGCGAAACAGTTCCCCTCCTAGTAGTAAGTTATTTTCGATGTTGGTAAAGTTGTTTTAGGACCATATCTGTGATCTCTGTGTCTTTGTATTATTCTTTGTCAGTAATAACTCAGTATTCAAAATATTACTCAATTTTAATTACAAAAAGGGAAAATCGCAACTATTTATCGCAACTTTCACTTCCTCCCGCAACAAAATTGCAACAAAAACCTTAAAAGCACCGCAAATTTCATCGCAACGTTTTGGAAAAGCTCCCGCAAATTCAGGCATTTTAGCCCGCAACAATCACAAAAAATGCCCGTGAAATCCTGGGGGGTCTGGTTAATGGGTTGTTTTCAGTGAATTTCGTGTTTTCAGAACGATAAAAGGACCATGGTGATGTAAATGTGTGTGAGCAGTTCAAACCCCGTAGAAGTGAAATCCCCCATCTTTAAACGAGCTCACGTGACCTTGTGTTTGTTTGAAGGTGACCGACTGTATGACCACAGTGAAGTCCATCAATAAGACAGATGCCCTCACGCTGCTGTCCACCTTCTCTGTAAGTGTCCTGAGACTTTCTTCTGCTGGTTTCAGAAGACATCACAGCATTCTATATGCCAATAATATTTTATGAATGAATATTGTAAAAGATCCTATGACATGGTACTTCTTGATCCTTTTATATGGGCCTTAGTGGTTCCCTAATATTGTATCTGAAGCCTTCTTCTCGAAATCAAACCTCGGTGCATAATTATAGCCTCTTGAAGACAGTCCCATGAAGAGCTTTAATGTGCGATTCTCTCTGTAGCTTTAAAGGAAAAGTAACGTTTTTTTTACAATTTGAGCCTTATTTCGGTAATAAAACAAGTTGTTTTACTCACCCATAGCACTTTGGTGTCATATGGAGCATTTCCAGAGATGTTTTAGATTTGCGGTTAGCCTAGCGCAACTTCTAGCCATAGCTCGGGGCATATAATATATTCCCCAAGCATGTAATATGCCCCGTGCGGGCTCCAAATAGCACAAACTTTAGCACTTTTCAAATCATAGAAGCCCGATGTCATAGTCTACGATTTTGTTTGAATCAAAAGTGGCCTGTAATCCGAGATTTATTCATAGTTTACAGCTTTGCGTTTCATGTTTGGGTCCCGGGAGCTGAGAGCACAGTCCGCACATGCGCACTGGCGTCCTCATCTACTCGAAACTATGGCTAAATCTCGGATTACAGGCCACTTTTGCTTCAAACAAAATCGTAGATTAAGACATCGGGCTTCTATGATTTGAAAAGTGCTAAAGTTTGTGTTATTTGGAGACCGCAAAGTAATGCCCCGAGCACTCAAGTTAACGGATACGCAACAATGCTCAAAATGACACCAAACTGCTATGGGTGAGTAAAACTACTTGTTTTATTGCCGAAAGAAGGCTCAGATTGTAAAAAAACTTTACTTTTCCTTTAAACTACAGATTTTTGTTGCAATATAACGTGGTCTTGGGTCTAGACAGTAGTGGGAATGATCAGGCTCCATATTTGGGAGTTTACGTTTCCAGCATCATCCAGGTTCCTGATGACGCTGTAGAAGTGAAACGCGTTGTTCGCTCTCACCTAATAAAGGAATTATCGGAAAGTCAAACAAGTGTGCGGTAAACTTCTTTTTTTTCTGAAATTATTCAGTGTTCCTGCTGTTACCAGCACCTGGAAGCTGTGCATGGAGTTTTGAGCTGTGTGGCTTTCCTAATCAATCCAATCAGTTTAATCAATCACAGCTGGACTCCAGTGAAGGTGGAGAACATCTCAAGGAGGATCAGAACAAATGGACACAACCTGAGTTAAATATATGAGTGTCAAAGTAAAGGGTCTGAATACTTCTGACATGTGACATTTCACTTTTTCTTTTTAACAAATCTGCAAAAATGTCAACAATCCTGTGATTTTCTGTCAGTAGGGGGCGCTGTGTGAACATTAATGAGAAAAATGAACTTAAATGATTTTAGCAAATGGAGCAAAATAACAAAAGAGTTTTTGTTTTTGTTCACATTTTCAGTCTGTAGAAGGAATCATCCAGGCGTCAAAGGAAGACCTGGTCCTGTGCCCTGGCCTCGGCCCTCAGAAGGTCCGAAAAAACACTCAAATGTTTAATGAAGAGTTTATCGCTGTTAAAAATCCTGTTCGTGTTTACAGGCAAGAAGACTGCATGACGTTCTACACAAGCCATTCCTCAAATCCAAGACTAAAGACGGATGAAATGGACAATTTAATAAACACACACGCAAAAATTCTTGAATTGTTTTTATCTGAAATGTTAATATTTTGGAAATGTAATGAACCTGTTTTGTACTTGTTTATTTAATCTGCTTAATGAGCTTTGAACAACATGCAAATAAATATTTTTGTATAAAATTTTTAATTTGTCAACATTTTTTGTTGACGGCAAACTCTTATGAAAAACAGAGAAGCTTTGGTGCCTGAACGCATCACCAGATGTCCAGTTTGTCTCTGCACACTGCAAAGTTCTCAGGTATTTATAGATGCTCGCCTTATTTTTAAAGTTTTAAATGGACTCGCTCCTCCACCATTAATGGATTTTATGAGTAAAAAAAAACGACTAACCGAGTGAACACGAGAGCATTGACCAGAGGAGACTTGAACACACAGAGACGCAGGACCAAATTTGGCAAAATGGTGACGTCTATCAGAGGATCACAGTCGTGGAACACATGACCTGCTCATGTCAGGAACTGTGGGTCCTCCTCAACCTTCAAGAACACTCTGAAACACTGGTTGAAAAATAATCAAACGTGCTCTCACAGGTTCTTCTTAAACTCAGAGAATGGTCTGTTGTGGTGAACTTGCTGCACTTCTGTCTCTTCTGTGTGTTCCTCTAAATGAGGGCTGTCCACAGACAAATCAGAGGGCTGATCAAGGGCCATAGACTGGTGCTCAGTACAGTGAATAACTGAAATATCTGCATGTTTAACATGTCACACAGTCCTTTATTCATGCTAAGATCCTCAAAACCACACAATAAATATTAAATATTGTCTTATCAAGGTAGATTTTCAAAAAACTTGCAGTCAAAAATTCTGCTCAAGGTCATTTGGGCCAATTCACCTGGAAGCCTGAGGGCAGTGACGGACTGGGCGGTCTGGCATTTGGGCACATGCCAGAAGGGCCGCGGCCCCGAAACCACATGGCCTTGGCCCACCCGCTAGGTATTTGGTCTTAAAAATCGTCTTTAAAAAAATTGCTGTAATTGAAAAGACCCGTTGGGTGTTTATACCACTTACAACTACATATATATTACAGTGATGGTAGCACCGTGATGATGTGTTTGAGGTTTTACATTATTTTATTTTGCCAGGATATTTCTTCCTACGATGTTAAAAATGTGCACTGTTTGAAATAAAACATATCTGTATTTTGTATTTGTTTGCGACAACTGAAGTAAAGCACTGCCTTATGGGAAATTTCCCACGGCCGGCCGCGACTCGAGCTCGCGCTACCTCGGTTTGAACAATGTCTCTCCGAGTTGCTACCAAGAATTGACCAATCACAGCACTAGTCGCTACCAGGAATCGGTAGCGCTCGCACATGAAGTGGAAAACACTTTATACGGAAGACAATAGTAAACCTTTTTGAGGAAGTTAGTACAACACAACATTGAATCACTTTCATGAGAAATAGAACGGTGAAGATTGTGGTCGTGTGGTCAAGTTAGTCAAAGTAGAAGAGACAGACGGACGGTCGGATACTTAGCATTATAACGTTTTCGACCAAATAAACTTTGTCCAGTTGACAAATTGAATTTCTCCTTTTATCACTTAGCATTATAGTTTAGTAAAATGAATCAAGGAGGAGGCACTAAACAACACAAGGGGGGAGCGGTCGGGTTGCAGAGAAGAGCATTTATTAACGGCATGAAGGTAAGACACTTTTTTTTTTATTATGGCTGGGTTGAGCATTGATTTCCATGATTTTAATGGGCCAGAGTTTGGACATGCGTGCTCTAAATGTTCTTCTGTTCTGACCTTCCTTAGGACAACGGATTCTGCTAATTCCGGTATATTCTGACATTTATTTGTCTGTTGTCATGTTGATTAATATGCATGGTCCTAATTAAAATAAATAAACTGAAGGCAAAAAAGGAGCTGTTCACTTGAATGAAACAAAACACAACTCCAGGTACACTTTTGATGAGGTAACAGCATCCGAACAAGAGTCCATTTTACATAAATGTGTCCTGTCAGAGGTCAAATGCTCAGGTCAGTAGATTAGTCCTGAAATGTGTTTTTGGTTTAGTCCTAGTTTAGTCCCGGTTTAGTCCCGGTTTAGTCCTGGTTAATCCTGATTTAGACCTGGTTTTAGTCCTAGTTTAGTCCTTGTTTAGTCCTGGTTAATCCTGGTTTAGACCTGGTTTAGTCCTGCTTTAGACCTGGTTTTAGTCCTGGTTTTAGTCCTGGTTTAGTCCTGGTTTAGACCTGGTTTAGACCTGGTTTAGTCCTGGTTTAGTCCTTGTTTAGTCCTGGTTTAGACCTGGTTTAGTCCTGGTTTAGATCTGGTTTTAGTCCTGGTTTAGTCCTTGTTTAGTCCTGGTTAATCCTGGTTTAGACCTGGTTTAGTCCTGCTTTAGACCTGGTTTTAGTCCTGGTTTTAGTCTTGGTTTAGACCTGGTTTAGTCCTGGTTTAGACCTGGTTTTAGTCCTGGTTTAGTCCTGGTTTAGACCTGGTTTAGACCTGGTTTAGTCCTGGTTTAGACCTGGTTTAGTCCTGGTTTAGATCTGGTTTTAGTCCTAGTTTAGTCCTTGTTTAGTCCTGGTTTAGATCTGGTTTAGTCCTGGTTTAGACCTGGTTTTAGTCCTGGTTTAGACCTGGTTTAGTCCTTGTTTAGTCCTGGTTTAGACCTGGTTTTAGTCCTAGTTTAGTCCTGGTTTAGTCCTTGTTTAGTCCTGGTTTAGTCCTTGTTTAGTCCTGGTTTAGACCTGGTTTAGTCCTGGTTTAGCCCTGGTTTAGCCCTGGTTTAGTCCTTGTTTAGCCCTGGTTTAGTCCTTGTTTAGTTCTGGTTTAGTCCTTGTTTAGTCCTGAGGAGCTGCTCAAAAGTGGAGCTGGTCCAAATGTCCCTTTAGGAAACGGAGTGGGCAGTGCTGCTGTTTGTGCCCACGCCAACAACAACAGTTCATGCGCCAACAGGCAAAAACTGGTGCACAAAAATAAAAACGCATGAAAAAAGCAGTGATTTGATTTGACTCGTTCATATGTTTTTGCTGTATTTGGATTTGTTGGAGTGGATATTTTGATGCCAGTTTTTGTGGACCGCGTCGAGGGGACTGCAGCGGACCATGGAGATGTTTTTGCTTTGCTTGGATTGTTCCACAGTATGGCATTAAACAAGCTCAGTCACAATAACACATTTTGAAGTGTGATATATTGCTGAAGTAAATGTAGACGATAAACAATAACCCAAGAGCAGACTTAAACCACAAAAACTATTCTAAATCTACAATATTGTTAAAGAATCATGAGCTGCAACAAATAATCCGCAGAATGAAGCACTTTGGTATTTAGTTTGCATCTGGAATGAGTCATAAAAGTTAGTAATTTAAACTTAAAATCTTATCGTATACCCAAAAAATAACTTTGTCATTATGGGGCCTTTTGTTTGTCTTCATGGAAATAAATAAGCTTAATGCCATACTGTGGAACATTAGGACCAAGGCAATAAGATCAGCATGGAGATAAGCAAGCGGCATACGCAAAACCTCCACCAGCAAAGTTACGCAGTGCATCTTTAAGAGTTGAAGTGTTTTTTTGGTTTTTTTTGTAGGCTTCAATCGTCGTGCAACACTGACACCTACTGGAGAATGGCTTTATCCCAGTTTGGCTGATTTAAATGGAATTTGGCTGTTTGGAATGTTACTTTTCTTGAACTGAAAATGGATGTGTCCGTGCTGTTTCCAGAACACCACACCCTCAACCTTCAGGAGGGAGAGATCTGTTCCAAACCACCTGTCTCCTGAGGGAGACGAAGATCAGATTAGATTAGATTCAACTTTATTGTCAGTACACATGTATAACTACTACGGAAGCCAACAGAGGCCATGTTCGTAATGATTATTTTCCACCTTAATAACGAGAAAATTAACTTTAGATCTATACAAACGCTCTACCAACTGAGCTACTGCCGCCCCATCCCATATCTTGAATTAAAAGACGCAATAGCCCCCCTGTGTCAACCCCTGATCAAAATATTGCCTTATCAGCTGATCGATTATTATTCCAGACATTCTAATGACCAAAAGTGCGTCTATTCAGAATGAGAAATAGACCCGAAGTCAGTCTTTCACAACGTGGAGGTAGACGTTTCAGTTGTTTCCTCGAGACCACGGAATAACTGTTTTGTTTTCTCGAGATCACAAATTAATTGATGCTTGTATTGTTATTATTATTATTATTACTATTTTTTATTATTATTATTACTACTTATTACTATTTTTATTATTACTCTCTTTATTCCATTCTTGCCTGCATGCACTTTTCTTTCTTGTTCAAACTGTCCTGGAGCTACTGTGGCAAGTAAGTGTGAGATCAATAAAGTCTCATCTTATCTTAATTATCTTGTTATCTCAGGATAACAAGGAAGGAAAAAATATTGCTTATGAATATGGCCTCTGTCGACTTCCGTAAAATACAGGTAACAAAATGAGGTTTAGTATCTAATCACAAGTGCAAGGAGCAGCATGTGCGATATATATACAGTATATATACAATATATACAGTATGATTGTAGAATTATGTGCAATATGAACGTACTTTGTTGTTAGTCTATGTAGGGGATATAAACATTATAAACAAGTATACAGTAGAGCTGTTAATATATATGATGAGATATGAGCAAGTATACAGGTGTGCTATAAGTATATAAGTGAATAAATATGATATGATATTGCTAAACTGAGTTCTGTGAAACATCTCCCTCTGCAATAGAGACTCTAATGTGTGTTTATATGTGTGTATATATGGTTGTATATGTCACCCTTACTGCAATATATGAGCAAGACTTGCAATAACCTGGCAACTAATGCGTAGTACACTAGGACACTTTTTTGCACTAATTTGTTTTTTGCACTACTTTTTATTTTTCTTCTATACTGTGTTGTAAATATCGTACTTAAATGTCTGCACTGAAATGAGATCCTTCAATCTCATTGTGAGTTTGTATGATGTAAATTGTACATGTGAACAGTGACAATAAAAGGCATTCTATTCTATTCTGTGTATGAACAACATGTACAAGATATGTGCCAGATAAACTATAACACAGAGATATACAGGATATGTACCAGATGTAGGAGTAAAAGAAAAGTACAAGTCTTTAAAAAGTGTGTATACTCCCCACCACTGCGTTAATGTGAGTACACACTCCTGTTCCTCACCAACAGGCCACAGGCGGTGAGGATCGGCAGCCACCTCTCCTCCACACGTGTCCTGGTGCACCCCAGGGCTGTGTTCTCAGCCCTCTCCTGTACTCCCTGTTCACCTATGACTGTACCGCCAGGCACAGCTCCAACATCATCCTGAAGTTTGCCGACGACACCACCATCCTAGGCCTCATCACCAACAACGACGAGAGCGCCTACAGAGACGAGGTGAAATCACTGACCAGCTGGTGTCAGGAAAATAAACTCTCTCTGAATGTCAGCAAAACTAAGGAAATGATCGTGGACTTCAGGAGACAGCGTGTAGACCAGCATCCCCCCATCTTCATCAACAACGCTGAGGTGGAGCAGGTCAGCAGCTTTAAGTTCCTTGGGGTACACATCACTGAGGATCTGTCCTGGACACTACATACAGACACTGTGGTTAAGAAAGCCTGACAAAGACTCTACTTCCTGAGGAAGTTGAGGAAGTTTGGTATGAACACCAGCATCCTCACAAACTTCTACAGGTGCACCATCGAGAGCCTGCTGACGGGCTGCATCACAGTGTGGTACGGGAACTGCACCGCTCAGAGCCGCAAAGCACTACAGAGGGTGGTGCGAGCGGCAGAGGACATCACTGGCAGCAGTCTCCCCTCCATCCAGGACATTTACCACAGCAGGGGTCTGCGTAAGGCACGCAGCATCACTAAGGACCATACTCATCCGGCACAAGGACTCTTCCGTATGCTACCCTCTGGTAGACGATACAGGAGCCTGCCAGCACGCACAAAAAGACTCAAAGACAGCTATTACCCCCAAGCTGTCAGACTACTGAACTCTGGATAATACTCTAAATAATACTGAACTCACAGGGCTCTCAACTTTTGAGCGGGGTCGTGCGTGAGACTGCGAACACGTCGAATTGCGTGTGTCACACTCTCAATGCGTGAGAGTTGAGAGCCCTGCTGAACTCTCAATAATACTGCACTAAACTACTTTTCATTATGCAGAATATGTTTACTGCTGCTGCTCTGTATGAATATATCATGTTTGTCATTACCTCACTGTAAACTACTGTTACCTGTGCAATAATCTGTGCAATACTTACACTATATTTAATCCTACCTGCACCTTTGTACATTGTACTTTGTATTCTTATTACATTTTATTAGGGGGCACCCTATAGGAATTGTATTCCGTTGCCTAGGCAAGTTGCCTAGTAACCCTTTGATCTTTGCTTTGATGTTCAGGTCTCAAGATTATTATTATTATTATTCCCGTTATATAGGAAGTCTATGGCAGCCCCTAGAACCGTTTGGTAAAAAGTTGTGAAATTTGGCATGCACATTCCAGCCAGTCGCCTCATTACCCACAGCAATTTATAGGTCCCCAGCTCCAACCGTCTAGTGGCACCAGCAGGTCAAAGTTGCAGAAATTTGTCAACTGCCTAGCAACGCACCTAGGAACCTTTGATCTGTCTTTGATGTGTCTGTTCTGACAGGGTTAGACCCTGACCCTGTCAGACCCTGTCAGATTCTGTTAGATCCTGTCAGACCTTGTTAGAGTCTACCCTGTCAAACGGTGCTTGGCCCCCGCATTGCTGCTTGCAGCTATATTTACACTTTTTTTTATTATATCATTTACTTCTTCCCCTGCACTTTTGCAACACTTTTTAACCATGTACTATCACTGCTGTTATTAGTACTTCTGACTATCTTAGCGAGTCAACGGTTCTTTTGATCTTAAACATTTAATTGCATTGTTGACCTTGTGTTGATTCTGCATATGACAAATAAACAATCTTGAATCTTGAAAACTTAATTAACAAAGGGCTAATGAATATCTGCGTTTTGTTGTTGTAGTTCTCCTCTGGTGCAGTAGGTGTCGCTGCGTCCCCGTGTCACTCCGGAAGTAGCCCGCGGTCTGCAGTGTTTTGGTTCATTTCCGCGTTATAATTGTAATAATAATAATATTTGTAATCCTTTCTAATCATTTGTATTGATCACTTTCGCGTTTCTGTCCTTGTGAACGCGCACGTTTATCACGTTAGATGGAGGTGCGCGCGCGTGACATGGAGGAGGGCGCGTGCGCAGAGGAGTTCGTGGCTCTGGCAGAGTTCAGGGCATCCGGATTAAATCAGGTCCGAAAGGGTCAGAGGTCAGATACTCATATAGATTAGTCCTAGTTTAGAATAGAATAGAATAGAATAGAAAGCTTTATTGTCATTGTAAACAACGAGAACCTTGTAAACAACGACCTGGTTTAGACCTGGTTTGGACCTGGTTTAGACCTGGTTTAGTCCTGGTTTAATCCTGGTTTAGACTTGGTTTAGTCCTTGTTCAGTCCTGGTTTAGACCTGGTTTAATCCTGGTTTAGACTCGGTTTAATCTTGGTTTAATCCTGGTTTAGTCCTGGTTTAGACCTGGTTTAATCCTGGTTTAGACTTGGTTTAATCCTGGTTTAGACCTGGTTTAGTCCTTGTTCAGTCCTGGTTTAGACCTGGTTTAGTCCTGGTTTAGACCTAGTTTAGTCCTGGTTTAGACCTGGTTTAGTCCTGGTTTAATCCTGGTTTAGACTTGGTTTAGTCCTGGTTTAATCCTGGTTTAGATTTGGTTTAGATCTGGTTTAGTCCTGGTTTAGACCTGGTTTAGTCCTGGTCTAGTCCTGGTTTAGACCTGCTTTAGTCCTGGTTTAGACCTGCTTTAGTCCTGGTTTAGTACTAACCTGGGAAATCCCAGGCTTCTTTCGTTCGTTCCGATCTGAAAGACAGCCTGGCAACGAGGCTAAGTCGAGCTCTCCTGATTTTGGGAGCCAGTCAGAGAGCGGGGAGGGGTGGAAAGACGGTGACGCGTACTACGCGACAAACGGAAACTTGTAGTTTGAACTGACATGATTGGCTATGGGCTATGTATACGCCAAATGATAGACATTCATAACGCCCAATAAACGGCCATTGGCGATTGTAAACCACACCTCCACTACGAGATATTCAGTAGGTGCTTCCAGACCATATCACTGTGATATGGTCTGTTGTAAACCAGGCAAGACTAGTCCTGGTTTAGATCTGGTTTAATCCTGGTTTAATCCTGGTTTAGACCTGGTTTAGATCTGGTTTAGTCCTGGTTTAGACCTCATTATAAAGCTGACTTGTCTCTTGTAGATTTCCTTCTCTTGTGGGGACAGACTGCTGGTCCACTCCAGACCCTGTGAGGACTGGTGGTGGGCGGAGCTGAGGGGGGACCAGGTGGGCTACGTCCCGGCCAGTCACCTGCTCCAGTGCCGCTTCAGCACCCGCCACAGCGCCCGCCCCGCCAGCCTGCCCTCGGACTGCATACCTGGACACGAGGACGTGGAGCAGGTGGTGGAGGAGGAGCTGGAGGAGGAGGTGGAGGAGCAGGAGGAGGACGACCCCTGGCAGGATGTGGAGTACTTCAGCAGCTACGGGAGCCTGGTGAGGAAGTACTCTTCATCTGTTTAATCATTATAAGTCCTGACATTTGTTTTCATTGTAAGAGTAGTAGTAGTAGTAGTAGTAGTAGCAGTAGTAGCAGTAGTAGCAGTAGTAGCAGTAGCAGTAGTAGCAGTAGTAGCATTAGTAGTAGTAGCAGTAGCAGTAGTAGCAGTAGTAGCAGTAGTAGTAGTAGCAGTAGTAGTAGCAGCAGTAGTAGCAGTAGTAGCAGTAGTAGTAGTTGTAGTAGTAGCAGCAGCAGTAGTAGCAGTAGCAGTAGTAGCAGTAGTAGCAGTAGTAGTAGTAGCAGTAGTAGTAGTAGCAGTCAACTGAGACTGCCAACTGCTATTTTGTGGAAAATCTCAAAGCCTTGCTGGACAAAGGAGGCGTGGTAGGAGCTGTTTTCCTTGATCTAAAAAAAGCCTTTGACACTGTGAATCACTGTATACTTTTATCAAAACTGTCCCACTTCAACTTCTCAACAAACAGCTTAAATTGGATTGCATCATACCTCTCAAACCGCTCACAGACAGTCCGAATTCAGAGTCACCAGTCACCCCCCCTCCTGTGTCCCACCGGTGTACCCCAAGGATCTATCCTTGGTCCATTACTGTTCTCACTTTACATAAATGATCTCCCTGCAGTCTGTTCCAACATCCACACCCAACTCTATGCAGATGACACTGTAATATATACACATGGCAAAAGCACCTCACAAGAAGTCCTCACACAATTCATGGTTCACGTCTCTAACTGGTTAAAACAGTCCTGCCTGCAACTCAATGTCAATATAACTGTAGCAATGTTCTTTACCAAATCCTCTAATCCCATAACCCATCATGATATCTTTGTAGGTGGACATAAACTCAAAATCGTGCAAGAATACAAATATCTCGGAGTACAAATGGACACTAAACTCACTTTCAAATCTCAGGTCAATAAAGTCTGCAACAAAATTAAATTCCATCTCTCCAACTTCCGTTTCATAAGACCACAGCTCTCGCTCAATGCCGCCACAGTCTATATGCATGCCATGATACTCTCCCATATCAAATACTGTTTAACCACATGGTCAAACACAAACAACACCACCCTCAAACCACTGCAATCATTATACAAAAGAACAATAAAAACACTTGACAAGAAACCAATCCAAGATCATCACTGTGAAATATTACACAAACTCAAATTACTGAACTGGGACAATATGATCATATACACAAACCTCTGCCTTCTGTTTAAAATTATACATGGTCTCTCTTCACCCCCACTTTCACAGTTCATTACAATAAGATCATCCTCAAGCCGGGTAACCAGGGGGGCAGTTAGAGGGGACTGCATAATCCCACTCAGGAAAAGCACCTTTGGACAGTCCTCATTTTTCATCAATGCAGCACATCAATGGAACAATACTCCCATACATATCAGAGACTCACCATCATATCACACTTTTAAGACTCTTTTTAAAAAGTGGCTAATTGAAAATCAGCACTGCACACATTAATTTCCTTTTTGTTCTATCCTGTTTGTTGTGTTACTGAAGGGTGCCAGATGTATGTGTGTTCTGTGTGTGTATTTGTTGTATGTATGTATTGTTAAAGGGATATGCCACCCCCAGGTCAAATTTGGGCATCTCCCCACAGTCCAGAGACTAAAACAAGTGATGAAAAGCGTTTTCCTGCTCACCCAGCCATTGTCCGAGTCTGTCGCCACTGACCGCCGCGCGAGCTGCTGCTCCTCCGCCTTAGACTGGAGGCTAACGTCGCCAGAGAAAGATTTCGGCCAAAAGGAATTAATTTGCTCGATGCTTTTCCCAATTACTTTCTGTGTAGTGCGCATTCATATCGAGTGCAAATAAATGTGCAAATCAACACGGAGAGCTTGCCTTGGTCATTTTGGGTGGGAACTATTTTTCAGTGCGGAAGGACATGGCCGAATCACGCAGCACGCTGCCAGGGGAATCCCAGTTACGCACCGGGAAGGGAGTTCCCCTGTTGCACAACGTGGTGCGTGATTCGGCCATGTCCTTCCGCACTGAAAAATAGTTCCCACCCAAAATGACCAAGGCAAGTTCTCCGTGTTGATTTGCACATTTATTTGCACTCGATATGAATGCACACTACACAGAAAGTAATTGGGAAAAGCATCGAGCAAATTAATTCCTTTTGGCCGAAATCTTTCTCTGGCGACGTTAGCCTCCAGTCTAAGGCGGAGGAGCAGCAGCTCGCGCGGCGGTCAGTGGCGACAGACTCGGACAATGGCTGGGTGAGCAGGAAAACGCTTTTCATCACTTGTTTTAGTCTCTGGACTGTGGGGAGATGCCCAAATTTGACCTGGGGGTGGCATATCCCTTTAATGTTTTACCAAGTGTGCATGACTGTCACTATGAGTGAGCCTGAAAGCATGTAAATAGTGTAAATAATTGTGTATGTACATTGTTTTAACCTGTTTTTTTCTTAGATTGACAATCTAACATCTGTCCAGGGACTGCAGATGAAAACTAGCCTCTTGGCTAAATCTGGTACATTTACAGGAATGTTCATTAATGTACACTGTCCCTGTCAAATAAATAAATAAATAAATAAATAAATAGTAGTAGGAAACATTTTGGGGTAGAAGAGCAGGAAGCTGGTTTGTTTTCGCTGGTTTGTTTTTCTGGGCGTTTTGGGGCGAGTTTTTGTGAGGTTTTTCAGTGGGTTTTGTGGGGTTTTTCAGTGGGTTTTGTGGGGTTTTTCAGTGGGTTTTGTGGGGTTTTTCAGTGGGTTTTGTGGGGTTTGTGAGTGGGTTTTTGTGAGGTTTTTCAGTGGGTTTTGTGGGGGTTTTCAGTGGGTTTTGTAGGGGTTTTCAGTGGGTTTTGTGGGGTTTGTGAGTGGGTTTTGTGGGGGTTTTCAGTGGGTTTTGTGGGGGTTTTCAGTGGGTTTTGTGTCCAGCTTCCTGCTTAGTTTCTAACATTTTGTGTTTTTTTTTTATTCATCTGGAAATTGCTTTATTGTTTAGAATCGTAGAATAATAGCTGTAAAACTGCCCCCAGCGTGTTTATTATTTTTTCTGTGAGTAGAAGCTTCACCTGGAGATGCTGTCAGACCGCTGCCGTACCCAGGCCTACAGGCAGGTGGTGCTCAACAACAGGGACTTCCTCAAGGGCAAAGTGGTGCTGGACCTGGGCTGTGGCACCGGCATCATCAGCCTCTTCTGTGCCCGGCTCGCCCAACCCGCCAAGGTACTGCCGCCGGGTAAGACCTGCAACAGCCCAGCAGCTTTAGTCCTGGTTTAGACCTAATTTAGACCTGGTTTAGATCTGGTTTAGTCCTGGTTTAGTCCTAGTTTAGACCTGGTTTAGTCCTGGTTTAGTCCTAGTTTAGACCTGGTTTAGTCCTGGTTTAGTCCAAGTTTAGACCTGGTTTAGTCCTAGTTCAGTCCTGGTTTAGTCCTGGTTTAGTCCAAGTTTAGACCTGGTTTAGTCCTAGTTTAGTCCTGGTTTAGTCCTAGTTTAGACCTGGTTTAGTCCTGGTTTAGTCCTAGTTTAGACCTGATTTAAAGCTGGTTTAGTTTTGGTTTAGACCTGGTTTAGACCTTGTTTAGTCCTAGTTTAGTTTAGACCTGGTTTAGTCCTAGTTTAAACCTGGTTTAAAGCTGGTTTAGTTTTGGTTTAGACCTGGTTTAGTCCTAGTTTAGACCTGGTTTAGTCCTAGTTTAAACCTGGTTTAAAGCTGGTTTAGTTTTGGTTTAGACCTGGTTTAGTCCTAGTTTAGACCTGGTTTAGTCCTAGTTTAGACCAAGTTTAGACCTGGTTTAGTCCTAGTTTAGACCTGGTTTAGTTCTAGTTAGACCTGGTTTAGTCCTAGTTTAGACCTGGCTTAGACCTGGTTTAGTCCTAGTTTAGACCTGGTTTAGTTCTAGTTAGACCTGCTTTAGTCCTAGTTTAGACCTAGTTTAGACCTGGTTTAGTCCTAGTTTAAACAGAGTTTGGACCTGGTTTAGTTCTAGTTTTAGACCTGGTTTAGTTCTAGTTTTAGACCTGGTTTAGTTCTAGTTTTAGACCTGCTTTGACCTGCTGTGTTTGTCTTGGCCTTTTGAACCACTAAAAGGAAACATGATTCTAAATGTGTGATGTTTTAGCCATTATTGCCCCACAGAAGTAAAACATCCATCTCTTTCAGTTTTCAGTTTTTCCAGTTTTCCAGATCATCTGTTTTTTTTTTCAGATGTTTTCTTCCTCTCACAGTTTAGTTTGAATGACCTGGATAAATGTCCTGCAGGTGTACGCGGTGGAGGCCAGCCCGATGGCGGAGTACACGCGGGCCCTGGTCCGGCAGAACGGCTGCGAGGGCGTGGTCAGCGTGGTGCAGGGACGGGCGGAGCGGGTGCAGCTGCCCCACAGGGTGGACGTGCTGCTGTCCGAGTGGATGGGCAACTGTCTGCTGGTGAGAAATGAGAAAAACACAACTTTACTGTCACTGTTTACTGGAAACTTTTTTTATTCATAGTTCTGGTTTAATCCTGGTTTAGAACTGGTTTAGACCTGGTTTTGTCCTGGTTTAGACCTGTTTTAGTGCTGGTTTAGGCCTGTTTTAGTCCTGGTTTCGTCCTGGTGTAGACCTGGTTTAGTCCAGGTTTAGACCTGTCTTAGTCCTGGTTTAGACCTGTTTTAGTCCAGGTTTAGACCTGTTTTAGTCCTGGTTTAGTCCAGGTATAGCCCTGGTTTAGTCCTGGTTTAGTCCTGGTTTCGTCCTGGTGTAGACCTGGTTTAGTCCAGGTTTAGACCTGTCTTAGTTCTGGTTTAGTCCTGGTTTAGACCTGTTTTAGTCCAGGTTTAGTCCAGGTTTAGTCCTGGTTTTTTGGAATACCCCATCACTAGTCCCTGTGTATTGATAGTGTACAGGGGGTGTTTTACATGTGTGTGTGTGCGTGTGTGTGTGTGTGTGTGCATGTGTGTGTGTATGTGTGTGTGTGCATGTGTCTGTGTGCGTGTGTGTGTGTGTGTGTGTGCATGTGCGTGTGCGTGTGCGCATGTGTGTGTGCGTGTGTGTATGTGCGTGCATGTGTGTGTGTGTGCATGTGTGTGTGTGTGTGCATGTGTGTGTGCGTGTGTGTGTGTGTGTGTGTGTGTGCGTGTGTGTGCGTGTGTGTGTGCGTGTGCGCGTGTGTGTGTGCGTGTGTGTGTGTATGTGCGTGTGTGTGTGTCCAGTTTGAGTTCATGGTGGAGTCGGTGCTTGTCGCCCGTCGGCGCTGGTTGGCAGAGGGGGGGGTGATGTGGCCCTCGTCCGCCGCCCTGCTCCTGGTGCCCTGCCAGGCCCACGCCTTCTACGCCGAGAACTTCACCTTCTGGAAGAATCTCTACGGACTGGACTTCAGCCCCCTGCAGTCAGTCTAACTCTGAACCTCTGAACTAGTCCTGGGTTAGACCTGGTTTAGTCCTGGTTTAGTCCTGGGTTAGACCTGGTTTAGACCTGGTTTAGTCCTGGTTTAGTCCTGGTTTAGACCTGGTTTAGTCCTGGTTTAGTCCTGGGTTAGTCCTGGTTTAGTCCTGGGATAGTCTTGGGTTAGTCCTGGGTTAGACCTGGGTTAGTCCTGGTTTAGTCTTGGGTTAGTCCTGGGTTAGTCCTGGGTTAGTCCTGGGTTAGACCTGGTTTAGTCCTGGGTTAGACCTGGGTTAGTCCTGGTTTAGTCCTGGGTTAGTCCTGGTTTAGACCTGGTTTAGTCCTGGTTTAATCCCAGTTTAGTCCTGGTTTAACCTGGTTTAGTCCTGGGTTAGTCTTGGTTTACTCGTGCGTTAGAACTGGTTTAGTCCCAGTTTAGTCCCAGTTCAAGATCGTTCTAAAGTTATTCAAGAAAGGTTCATTGCTGCAGTCGCTCCATCGTCTGAACTTGGGATGGTCTGAGGTGGATTTTCTTTTTCTTTCCTTTCCTTTTTTTTTTTTTTTTTTTGACGATAATGACTTCTATTAACTGATATTTTGCCGATAGTGGTGATAAGGTTTCAAAAATTTGTTCTGGCCAAGATTATAAATTGTCTATCAGGTTCTTCATCTTGTTTTCAGGAGTTCTGAGACGCTTCATTCTGGTCTAGAGGGAATTTATTTAAGAGAACTTGATCTTGCTGCATGGACAGATAATTTCACTACTTTTAAAACATTTTCTAATAGATTTAAGTGTTTTATCTTAGGCTTTAGGCTTTTTTGCAGTTTATTTTAAATAAATTGGTCTTGAGGTTCTTCTTGAAGGTGGTGAGGTCAGTGGAGTCACAGCTAGACTTAGACTCTTGTCTTAAGTTTTAGCTCAATATTTCGATTTTAAAATGTCCAAATTGTAACCTAATGACCCTTTCAACATTATAGATTTCATTTTTTTAGAAGCTCAGTCGTTCTTGTCATTACAGAGGTGACCTGTATGTCTGTCCCGGTGTGTGTTCCAGGTCTTTGGCGGAGCAGGAGTTCTTCTCCAAACCAAAGTTCAGCCACGTTCTGGAGCCACAGGACTGTCTGAGCGCGCCCAGTGAGGTCCTCTCTCTGAACATGTACACGCTCACGGTGGAAGACCTGGAGGTACCTGCTCCACCACGCTCACACTCACGCAGAAACTGTGCTGGATGAACTTCTCACTTTTGTTATTCAAGTAAAAGTATCACATGTATCTTTATGTTTTTATCTCTGTGCAGCACTTTGGAAACGGCTACGTTTGTAAAATGTGCTGTATAAATAAAGTGGATTTGGATTTGGATGAAGAAATCCACGTAAACAAAAGTACTTTTTAAAAATGTACTTTAAAGGTTATATGGATTTTTTTGTTTCAAATTGTCACTGAAAGTTTAAAATATCGTTATAGAGTCTCGCAGCAGCTTTGTGATTATGATGACCACTGCTTATTTCAGCAGCAGTGTCCTTTAAGTGCCATTTAAGCAGCAGTATCAGTGTCATTTAAGTGTCAGTTAAGCAGCAGTGTCACTGTCATTTAAGCAGCAGTGTCATTTAAGTGCCATTTAAGTAGTAGTGTCACTGTCATTTAAGCAGCAGTGTCAGTGTCATTTAAGCAGCAGTGCCAGTGTCATTTAAGCAGCAGTTTCAGTGTCATTTAAGCAGCAGTGTCCGTGTCATTTAAGTGTCAGTATAATGTAAGTGTCATTTAAGCATCAGTGTCATTTAGGTGTAATTTAGACAGCCGTTTCAGTGTCATTTAAGCAGCAGTGTCATTTAAACAGCTGTTTCATTTAGGTGTCATTTAAGCAGCAGTGTCAATGTCATTTAAGTGCAATTTAAGCAGCAGTGTGTAATTTAAGCAGCAGTGTCAGTGTCATTTAAACAGCAGTGTCAGTGTCATTTAAGCAACAGTGTCATTTAGGTGTCATTTAAGCAGCAGTGTCAGTGTCATTTAAGCAGCAGTGTCCGTGTCATTTAAGCACTAGTGTCAGTGTCATTTAAGCAGAAGTGTCTGTCATTTAAGCAGCTGTGTCAGTGTTATTTAAGTGCCATTTAAGCAGCAGTATGTCATTTAAGCAGCAGTGTCAGGGTCATTTAAATGTCATTTAAGCAGCATTGCCAGTGTCATTTAAACAGCATTGTCAGTGTCATTTAAACAGCAGTGTCAGTGTCATTTAAGCAACAGTGTCATTTAGGTGTCATTTAAGCAGCAGTGTCCGTGTCATTTAAGCAGCAGTGTCCGTGTCATTTAAGCACTAGTGTCAGTGTCATTTAAGCAGAAGTGTCAGTGTCATTTAAGCAGCTGTGTCAGTGTTATTTAAGTGCCATTTAAGCAGCAGTATGTCATTTAAGCAGCAGTGTCAGGGTCATTTAAGTGTCATTTAAGCAGCATTGCCAGTGTCATTTAAACAGCATTGTCAGTGTCATTTAAGCAGCAGTGTCAGTGTCATTTAAACAGCATTGTCAGTGTCATTTAAGCAGCAGTGTCAGTGTCATTTAAGCAGCAGTGTCAGTGTCATTTAAGGGCAGGGAGAGAGTTCAGCATCCTGACAGCTTGGTGGATGAAGCTCTATGGGTGGGATCACACTGCAGAGGGGTTGCAGGTGACACTAAAAAATTTACATTTTTAAGATTTACATTTTTTTCTCTCTTTCCACTTTGGCATTTTTAGGCTTAAAATGTTACTTCTTCATGACACCACCAAAAAAGTTACACAACACCTTTTGGTTTAAGTTTTGTTTCCTTGATTTGCAATCATTGATTTTATTGCTGGTTTTGTCATCTGTATCTTGAACTTTGAGCCTGCAGGAGGTTTTGATGTGTATAAAAGTCAGTTGAAACGTGCCCTTATCCCAGCTCTTGCGTCCGGTTTCTATTCTCAGGAAATGGACGGACAGTTTGACTTCCGTGTGGACAGACCGGGGGATTTCCATGGATTCTGTGCCTGGTTCAGTGTTGGCTTTGAGAGTCTGCAGCCTGGAGGAGAGGAGGTCCAGCTCCACACGGGACCCTTTTCTGAGTACAAAAATGTTCACTCAGTTTATCTTAAGTTCTAAACTACAGGGTTACACAGAATGAGACCCCATGGAGACGCAGGGAGGGCATCTGATGCATAGGGACATTTCAGAACATGTTTGTAGACGTCCAAATGACAGGGTTAACAGCTTTTACACAGAATGGAGACAAAAAAATAATGATTTAAGAAGGTCATTACCTAAATAAGGTGCTATATCACCAGCTTTTTTCTTTGGATACATCATCGCTCTGCCCGAAATGTTCCAAAGTGTGACATTAAACAGCTCTACTTTACTGTACTTTGTGTGTAGAATCCCTCAGTCGTCCAGGTAGAATCCAGGGCAAAAGGAGAAATTCAATTTGTCAACTGGAAAAAAAAGTTTATTTGGTCGAAGTTTATCGTCTAAATAAACTTTTGTCCAACTGACAAATTGAATTTCTCCTTTTGCCGCAGCTCTACTTTACATTTATTCAATTACAGGTGGTTTTAGAGCTCAAAAATCCCTAGAAAAACAGACATTCTGACTGATCTGAGCAGTTCGACTCTCTCGTTGGCCAGGCTGACGCACTGGAAGCAGACGCTGTTCATGCTGGACAGTCCCGTGAGCGTCCACCAGGGGGAGCGGATCAGCGGGTCCATCGTTCTGCGCAGAAACCCCACCTGGAGACGTCACCTGAGCGTCACTCTGAACTGGACCCATCACGGCAACTCAGAGGACCGCGGCAAGGCAAGTCCTCACTGCGTCCTGCGTGTGTCTGTGGGACTGTTAAAGGTCTTCTATCTGAGCTTTAAGTCGTGTTCTGATGTTTCCTCCTCAAAAACACACCTGGAGTTGTGTTTTGTTTCATTCACATGTTTGAGGAACTCGTTTATTATTAGTTTGTTAGACGTGTAAATGAAACGAAACACAACTTCAACAGAATCCAGGCACTCGAGTAAAGTCACACGAGGAAAAGTATCGTTAATGAAATGGTCAATATGTTTGGACTCGACCATGATGGGTCTTCATCAGGGCTTAGTTTATATTATAAATTTATATTATAAATTTAAACATGGGCGTGGTCTTTAAACTACAAACCAACCAATGGGTAAGGAAAAAAAAGTGCATACAACATTTATTTAAAAAAAGTAATAATAATAATAATAATAATAATAATAATAATAATAATGAAAAAAGTACATATAACATACATTTTTAAAATTATAAAAAAAACAAGACAAAAGCCCTCATTCAGACCAGGACGTTCACTCTTAATTTATGAATCCAGAAAGCTTCTCTTTGTTTAATTTCTGAGGTCTATCCCCACGTCGCTCGGTGGTTTCACATGTTCAATACTTTCAGTGCGAAGTGTCACTGCGGTTATGATTCTGACAAAAATGTCGAGCCATTGGGTAGTCCTGGTTCTTCTCCAGGACTCCAGGTCTGTTTGGGAAAGAGAAAAAATCAGAAAAAAGTGTCATATGGGTTCTTTTTAAGTGGTGGGCAATTTCACAGCAGATTTCTAGCTTTGTTTTTGTTCCTTATTCATCAAAAAAGAGACAAATACCTTTCAAAAGTGTATGTTTAACCACAAACCATGTCAAATATGTAAATAATGTAGTAATAATCTGGCATAAAATTGGATTACCAGTGTTCCATTAATGCTTTCTTAACCATTTTTTGACACTTTTTAACTGTTGCCGTTAAATGATTGTAATCCCTTTTTGACGTCAGATGTAAAATAATAATAATAATAATAATAATAATAATAATAAAGAAAAAGACATAATTTTAAGGGTCATTTTCATATAATTTGATCAATAACGGTAAAGACACTTCCAAAAAATTTTTTTTTCCAATTTTGCTAATTTTTTTACACCCAATACATTTTATATAGATAAACGTCTCCTACACTGAAACAGCGAAGAAGGAATCCAATTTCAATTTTTCAAAAATATGACAATGGCTGAAAACGATCTATTTTTATATTTTGCATATTATGCACTTAATAATGTTTCAGTATATACATATGTATAATTTATAATCCACTGCCAGTATCATTTAGTACTCACATTAGTCTTTAAACCAGGACTAAGTCAGGTCTAAACCAGGTCTAAGTCAGGTCTGAACCAGGTCTAAGTCAGCACTTAATAATGTTTCAGTATATACATATGTATAATTTATAATCCACTGCCAGTATCATTTAGTACTCACATTAGTCTTTAAACCAGGACTAAGTCAGGTCTAAACCAGGTCTAAGTCAGGTCTAAACCAGGACTAAGTCAGGTCTAAACCAGGACTACGTCAGGTCTAAACCAGGTCTAAGTCAGGTCTAAACAAGAACTAAGTCAGGTCTAAACCAAGTCTGTCAGGTCTAAGTCAGGTCTAAACCTGGACTAAGTCAGGTCTAAACCTGGACTTAGTCAGGCCTAAACCAGGTCTAAGTCAGGGCTAAACCAGGTCTAAGTCAGGGCTAAACCAGGTCTAAGTCAGGTCTGAACCAGGTCTAAGTCAGCACTTAATAATGTTTCAGTATATACATATGTATAATTTATAATCCACTGCCAGTATCATTTAGTACTCACATTAGTCTTTAAACCAGGACTAAGTCAGGTCTAAACCTGGACTTAGTCAGGTCTAAACCAGGTCTAAGTCAGGGCTAAACCAGGTCTAAGTCAGGTCTAAACCAGGTCTAAGTCAGGTCTAAACCAGGTCAAAGTCAGGTCTAAACCAGGTCTAAGTCAGCACTTAATAATGTTTCAGTATATACATATGTATAATTTATAATCCACTGCCAGTATCATTTAGTACTCACATTAGTCTTTACTGTTAACGACAGGTCTCTACCGTTATAACGGGAAACACCAATGTGCACAACAGTAAAGACATAAACTGCTTTAAACAAACTGTGATTCGCACAATTTACAAACTTGACAGAAACACTTGCATTAATGATTAATGAACTCCTGTATCCTCGATATATTCATAATAACGGTAAAGACACTTCCCTAAATTCACGCATATGTTCAGAAAAAAGTTTTGCAAATCAAGAAATTTCATTTGGGACACATAACAGTAAGGACATTTTGGGAATAAAATTGTAAAAAAAAATATAATTGTACAAAAAATGTGTTAATACAAAAATTATGCCCAAGGATAACAGGTGCCATTAACTGCAACACTCATATTGATCAAATTAATTGATTTTAACTGTAAAATCTACTGTGGTATGTCTTTACTGTTATTGATCAAATTATATGAAAATGACCCATAAACGCATCTGTTGTTTTAATCAGATGTGCACTTTGGATTAACAATCCTATGGTGGACTTTTCAGCAGTTTTTGTTTAGCAAACACAGCCAAATACGTTTTAAGATCGTCTGAAAACTCAAGGGAAAAAAAAATACAAAATGGATTTAAAGAGCGTTTGCAGGAGCTGTGATCAGTCTTCATCAGTCAGTTCATGGTCCTGTTTAGGTTTTTTTGAGAGGGACAAATCTGTTCATCGGTCTGTCGTAGTTCCTCCTAAGTCAGTTCTTTCTGGTCAGATTGTGTTAAAATGAAGTTCTGGTTAAACTTGAGTGACAGAGCTGTAGACAGAGTAAGTAAGTAAGCCTTTATTTATAAAGCACCTTTCACAGATAAAATCACAAAGTGCTTTACAGAGTGCAATAAACAACATATATAAAATCAAATAACAGTCAATGAAAAGCTTGTCTAAAAAGCAGTGTCTTGAGCTGCTTTTTAAAAGAGTCAGTAGAGTCTGCCTCACGGAGGGCTAAAGGCAGGGCATTCCATAATCTGGGGGCCACAGCCTGAAAGGAGCGGTCCCCCCGTGTTTTAAAGCGGGTCTTTGGGACCATCAGGAGGCCCTGACCAGAGGACCGCAGGGTGCGACCCGAGGAGTAGGGGCGCAGTCACTGATGTAGCAGGGTGCCTGGCCATTTAAAGCTCTATACGTTAAAACCATAATTTTAAAATCAACACGGAGTTTAACAGGAAGCCAGTGCAGTGAAGATAAAATCTGAGTGATGTGTGTTCTCCTGTTTGCTCCTGATAAAAACCTCACAGCTGCATTTTGTACAAAGCTGCAGCCGCTTAAGTGCAGATGCGCTAAAACAAGTAAAAAGAGAATTCCAAAAATCTAAATGAGATGAAATAAAAGAGTGAACAATCTTCAACATTAGATAAAATTGGTCTCAGTTTAGTGATGTTCCATATCTGGTAAAAACAGTTTTTAACCACTTGGCTGCAGTGACCCTCCAAAGACACTGATTTATCGAACAGCATTCCAAGGTTTCTAATGCTAGATTGGACTGAGGGGCTCAGTGAACCAAGGCGACCTGCGTGAAGTTGGCCCCCATCAAACGCACACCTACACAAAAACTATGTCAATCGTTTGTGCTGCTAGTTTTTGAGATATTAACGATTCTTTTATAGGTCAAATTGGGGTCAGCCAGCCCCCCACGAAGCTTAAAAATGCTCCTAAATTGTCCAAAATGGTGTCAATCGTTTGTGTTTCGTTTATGCTGTTTTGTGCTGCAAAAAGTTTCGTTTGTGCTGCTTTAGTTTTTGAGGGGGGGCTGGCTGACCCCAAATTGACCTATAAAAGAATCATTAATACAGTCATACCTCACCTTACGAAATTAATTCGTTCCAGAAGTGGTTTCGTAACGTGATTTTTTCGTAAGTAGAGTCGCAATGGGGGATTCGGGCGGCCATGAAGCCGAGCGCGCATTATTTGAATTTTTGAGATTTCGCGTTTCGTAACTTGAATTTTCTTTCGTATTCAGAGACGAAAATTTTCCCTAAAGGCGTTTCGTAACTTGGATTATTCATTAGTTGGGTCTTTTGTAAGGTGAGGTATGACTGTATCTCAAAAACTAAAGCAGCACAAACGAAACTTTTTGCAGCACAAAACAGCAGAAACGAAGCACAAACGACTGACATAGTTTTTGTGTAGGTGTGCGTTTGATGGGGGGCCAACTTCACGCACGTACCAAGGCGATCTTGAATTAGAGGAATTTTGTCATCTGGAGCCAAAATAAGAGTTTCTGTTTTCCCATCATTAAGTTGCAAAAAGTTTTCAGCAAGCCAGATTATGATAAAAGAGAAACACTGCAGAAGGGTTTTTAGTCTGTCCATCTCTGTTTCTTTAACAGAACAATCAGACCCCCAGGATTTCGCGGGCATTTTTTGTGATTGTTGCGGGCTAAAATGCCTGAATTTGCGGGAGTTTTTCCAAAAAGTTGCGATGAAAGTTGCGGTGCTTTTAAGGTTTTTGTTGCGATTTTGTTGCGGGAGGAAGTGAAAGTTGTGATAAATAGTTGCGATTTTACCTTTTTAGAATTAAAATTGAGTAATATTTTGAATACTGAGTTATTACTGACAAAGAATAATACAAAGACACAGAGATCACAGATATGGTCCTAAAACAACCTTACCAACATCGAAAATGCCATTAGAAGCCGTGTCCCAATTCCCAGAGTGCACAGTTCGGAGCGTGGTTTGAAGGGCATGTGCGTCATTTCTTTTTTGTCCCATGCGCAGTTAACACGTGTTCGCAGACCGCAGTCATTTCCATGGAAATCAGGGTGTGGACCAAGCACGTGAAAATGCACGCTTCGCACACTCATATATCCCAGCATGCACCGCGCGCTACTTCTACGGGAGAAAATGGAGTCGGCGGCTGCTTCCCGTAGTTGCGAGACCTGTCGCATTCCGCAGACGGCCATGCGGTCCGCGGAGTGCACTCAGGGCTGAGCAAAGCCGTTTCCCAATTCAGCGAGTGCACGGTTCGGAGTGTGGTCTCAGTCTGCAGTTGAGGCGGTGCATACTCGCTGAGCCCTGAGTGCAGTCCGTGGACCGCATGGGCGTCTGCGAAATGGAACAGGTCCCGCCTCAGCTCAATGAGCCGGGTGGTCTGCTCCTTGTTCCCTACAGACAAAAATATTATTCTATTGCGACTAGTAATACTTGGAATTGGGACATGGCCAATGTTCCCCCTAATTTTTAATGTGTCTGAGCAAACACACTAACTCCCTGAGTGCTCCTTGGATCCCTGTGCGCGACATCCGAAATGCACCGCCCCTCGCGCGGCTCACACTTTGCAGATATAAAAAAAAAATGACCCTGCGGCTGAATAAAAAGCGGAGATCCGCTAAAAGCTCTTTCATCCCTGATTTACAGTGCGCTGCATAGGTTTTCTTGTGCGCTGAGAATGTGCGAACAGTGCGCAGCTTAGAGTAAACGTTGAACATAGCGACACTGTAGAATATCCAGCATTACAACAGCAAAGGAAATATAGAAGTGTAAGGGGAAAAGCATGTGAACGGTAATACAGGTGCAGTGAACTATGCCGTTACGGCTACCGTCACACATGTTTAGCGTAGTTTATGAAGAGTTTCATGTAGCATAGTTGTAGGTGAGGTGAACCAGTACGTATATTTTATAGTGACGTCGCAACTCTCACTTGTGGATGTCGCTGGCGAGTCGGTCTTTGTAGTCATATATCCTCCCGCGCTGTGCATGCTGGGGCTTTTAAGTGTGCGAAGCGTGCATTTTCGCACGCTTGGTCCACGCCCCGATTTCCATGGAAACGACGGCGCCGTTCAGAGCTCGTCTTAACGGTGCAGGGGGAAAAAAACGAATGGAACGGCGCTTGTCGCGCCGGATATGACGCACATCCCGTTCCAAGGACGCTCACAAGTGTGCCGTCGCTGGATTGGGAAACGGCCCATGTCTTAACTGTGCAGGGGACAAAAACCGAATGGAACGGCGGTTGTTGCGCCGGATATGACGCACATCCCCCTCCAAGGACGCTCAGAACCGTGCACTCGCTGAATTGAGAAACGGTTCAAGTGTGCACCGCCTTGACTGCAGTCTGAGCCCCCTTCAAACCACGCTCCGAACTGGGGACACGGCCGCAGTTTCGTTTCGTCACACGGAAGTAAGGCAGAAGGAAGTTGGTCGGCGTGAGTTCAATACGTCGCCGATGACTGGTCAAAATTGGTAAAAATTGCGGGAAAGTTGCGGTGATTGGTCAAAATTGCAACACCGCCCTGAATACACGGGGATTGACTGAAGTTGCAAATCGCAACATCGTGAATTCCTGGAGGGTCTGAACAATACAATTGTACGTCATCGGCAAACAGATGATATGATACATGCTTGAAACAATTCACAATTTGACCAACAGGAGAAATGTACATGAGCAGTGCCTCCAGTGCTAATTGTAGTTTTCTTGTGCTCTAGGTGGGATCGAAGACGTTTCCCATGTGGAGGTGACAGGACCGAATGATCGTAAATAAAGACGCCGCACAATCCACACAATGTTTTTTATACATATATTTTATCATTTATTATTTACAAAAACGGTTCAAAATCTCAATAAGAAATAAAATGTCCAGATATCCAAATACTCATTTTGTTTTCATTGTTTTCTGTAATTTTCACAAAACGCATATCGTCTTTGGAACCAGAGTTTAGTCTCATTCATCAAGAAAAAAAATTATTACTTTTGGCCATTTCTGACTCGTTTCAAAGCAGATTTGTTCATGGAGATATTATCGCTTTGTCTGGAATGTTCCGCAGTACGGCATTAAACCTTTCTATCTTCATGGAAACCAAATCAGAACAAGTTACAAGTCATATCAGTGGAGAGGCGACCCCGCTCACAGTCAGAATGTCTGTTTTTCTGGGGATTTTTGAGCTTTAAAACACCTGTAAATGAATAAAAAATTGAATAAATGTGAAGTAGAGCTGTTTAAAGTCACACTGTGGAACATTCCAGGCAGAGCAATGACGTATCCATAGAAACATACAAATGGCAGACCCCCAATCGAAAAGTTACACAATGTAAATCAGTTCTTTTGAAACCTGGGGCATTTAAACTTTTGCTTGTGTTTAAAGATTAAAATCAGAATAAAGGCGCCGTACCTGATTTTGTACTTTTTTTTAAAAAACGTGAAAAACGGGACTAGATCGTTTAAAACAGTTTGAAAAGAAAAGAAAAAAAAGTAAAAGTATCACATGAAAAAAAAGTATTAAAAATGTACTTAAAGAGTAAAAAGTACAAGTATTTCACACAGATTTTGAGATCCAGTTAAGCTTTAAATGTGTTGTTTTTGATAATGAATAAAAGTCATTTAATTTTCATATTTTTATTTGCTCAACGATGAACCTTTTCAGCAGGTCTCAAACTATAAAAAATACTTTTACTTTTCAGTCCTGTTCCAAAATGTAGTGAAGTGGAAAGTACAGATACCTGCTCCCAAATGCAGTGAAGTAAAAGTAAAAAGTGTAGACTATAAAATGAACTTAAGTAAAGTACAGATACATAAAATGTGTACTTAATTCTTGTACTTTACTACATACTTCGTTACGTTCGATCACTGAATATCTGTACTGGGGAAAGACACGTTTGGCACAAAAAAATGAGAAAAAAATTCAGGTGAAAATGTTTCCTATTGACCAGAATAAATATATACACACGTACGTATGTACGTACGTACGTACATACATACACGTACATACATACACACATACATACACACACATACATACATACACACATACATACACACGCACACATACATACATACATACATACATACACACGCACACATACATACATACACACATACATACACACGCACACATACATACATACATACATACACACGCACACATACATACACACATACATACACACGCACACATACATACATATACGCACACATACATACATATACGCACACATACATACACACATACATACATACACACATGCATACATACATACACACATACATACATACATACACATACATACGCACACATACATACACACACACACATATATACATACATACACACACACGCACATATATATATATATACATACATACACACACACATGCATGCATACATACACACGCACACATACATACACACATATATATATATACATACACACATATATATATACATACACACATACATACACACACATACATACACACACACATATATATATACATACACACATATATATACATACATACACACGCACACATACATACATACACACATACATACACACACACGCACACATATATATACATACATACATACATGCATACATACGCACACATATATACATACATACACACGCACACATACACACGCACATACATACACACACATATATATACATACATACACACACACATATATATATATATATACATACATACACACGCACACATATATATACATACATACACATACATGCATACATACACACGCACACATACATATATATACATATACTGTACATACACACGCACACATACATACATACACACATATACACACGCACACATACATACATACATGTGTACATACACACACGTACATACATATACACACGTACATACATATACACACGTACATACATACATACACACATACATACATACATACATACACACACGTACACATACGTACTCTTTTAAATGTGTTTAGTAAATAAAGGAATAGTGCAAAGATCACATTTTCATTCATAAATGTTGGACTCGTCTACAGTGGCTTCTGTTTGTGTTTGCTTCTGCACATGGAGAAGAAAAGACTAAATACAGAAACATGGAGTCTGACACAAAGAAGAGAGGGGAAAGTAGTAGTAGGAGTTGTAGTAGAAGGAGGAGGTCTTGTAGTAGCAGTAGTAGTATCACATTTCTTGAAGCACCTTTGAGACCTTCCTTTTCCTCACTGACACTGGACGAGGATCGCAGTAGCAGTAGTAGTAGTAGTAGTGAGAGGGGTTTGGCCGCAGATCTCTAGCGTGGGACCTCTTTTTGTGCAGGCTCCAGGGTCAGGCGAACCTCCAGCGTGAGGCCCGGAAATAACTAACTTTTTCACACCACCAGTGAGAGTCCGGCCAACCCAGAGCGGCGAGAAATTGTTTATTTCGCTTCTCCGCTGTTTTGCTGATCATAGTCCTGGTTGTGTGCTTTATCGAGCCGCTGATAAATCAGTTATGTTTATATTTGTGTAGAGGTATTCAGTTTTACGAGGCGTGTTTGTGCAGTGGTGTTACTGAGATGATACTTTTAGTAGTGTAGCTTTCTCAGAGGCAGTTTTCTCTTTATTAATTTGTTTATTGTGTGTGCACTTCCAGTCCCAGCCGGCCTCATGCTGGAGGTTCGCCTCACACTGGAGCCTGCACAGGAAGAGGTCCCACGCCGGAGGTCGGCAGCCAGACCCTCTTGGTAGTAGTAGCAGTAGTAGTCGTAGTATCTCAGTAGTCCATCCATCCATCCATGTTCTTCCGCTTATCCGGGGCCGGGTCGCAGGGGCAACAGTCTAAGCAGGGACTCCTAGACTTCCTTCACCCCAGACAGTTCCTCCAGCTCCTCCGGGGGGACCCCAAGGCGTTCCCAGGCCAGCCGGGAGACATAGTCCCTCCAGCGTGTCCTGGGTCTTCCCCGGGGTCTCCTCCCGGTGGGACATGCCCGGAACACCTCCTGAGGGAGGCGTCCAGGAGGCGTCCGGAACAGAGCCACCTCAGCTGCTCCTCTCGATGTGGAGGAGCGGCGGCTCTACTCCAAGCTCCTCCCATGTGACTGAGCTCCTCACCCTATCTCTAAGGGTGCGCCCAGCCACTCTGCGGAGGAAACTCATTTCGGCCACTTGTATCGGCGAGCTCGTCCTTTCGGTCATTACCCAGAGCTCAGATCGACGGTGAAGTGAGAGCTTTGCCTTTCAGCTCAGCTCCCTCTTCACCACAACGGTCCGGTACAGCGACCGCATCACTGCCGACCCGCACCGATCCGCCTGTCAATCTCACGCTCCATCCTCCCCTCACTCGAGAACAAGACCCCGAGATACTTGAACTCCTCCACCTGAGGCAGTAGTAGTGCATCAAAATGTATTCATAAATTACTACTAAAGTGTCATAACATTGTCAGTATCGCACCCCAACAGCTTTTCACGGATTTATTTGAAGATTTTCAGGGTTTTACTCTTGTGTCGTCGTCATGACTCCGGTTTAATTTTGGCCTTCGCTTTGGAGCTGCTGTGGATCTCTGGTATGGACTCACTCGTGAAGGACGGAGGGGTAACAGACACAGCCCTCTCCTCCATCTCCATCTTCTCCTTCTTGGCCTCCTTCTTCTCCTTCTTCAGCCTGAGGTGCTTATCACAGTGGTTCCCGAAGGACTCCAGCTTGGCAAAAGTCTTGTTGCAAACTCTGCAGTGGTATGGCCTGTAGCCCCTCCGCAGCCTCTTCCTCAGTCTGTAGTACGAGGATCTCACAAACACCCGGCAGCAGACCCCGCACTTGAGATCGTCCGGTCCGCTCGAGGGTTGGGGTCTCTGGGCGTGACATGGTGCGGGCGGCTTCTTTTTGGCGTGGCGTTGGATGTGCGCCATCAGCCCGGACTTCTGCGTGAAGGACTTGCCGCAGACGGAGCACTGGAAGGGCTTCTCTCCGGAGTGAATCCTGCGGTGGGTTTTGAGGTGCGCCGCGCGGCCGAAGCATTTCCCGCACTCGGGGCACTTAAACGGGCGCTCTCCGGTGTGGATGAGTCGGTGGGCCTCCAGGTGGGACTTCTGCTTGAAGTGTTTCCCGCAGACGCCGCAGCGGAACCTCCTCTCTTTGTTGTGCGTGGCGAGGTGCAGGGTGAGGTGGGCGGAGGAGATGAACGTCTTGTGGCACACGTGGCAGGAGTGCGGGTCCAGACGGGCGCGCCTCTTCGGTCGCCTGCCGTGACCGCCGCGCTCGCAGGACGGGCAGCGGGCGGGGCTGTGGGCAGGGCCTGTCTGAGGGCTGAAGTCGCGCCCGCACACGGAGCACGGCCGGCTCGGAGGACTGTCGCCGCTCCCATCGTCCAACATGGGGCTGTCGATCACCATCGTGCTGCACCGTCAGATGCCCCAGGTCCAAACCTCATACGAACTCTGCAAAAACGGATCAAAATTACAAAGTTAACAGAAAATTCACTCTTGGGCATCTTAAATCATGTTAGCATCCTCAACAGACCTGGAGTTGTTTCATTGTTGTTGTTTCATTCACACGTTTGAGGAACTCTTTATTATTCGTCTGTCTACATCTCCAAAGCTCCAAACACTCCACTTCGTGATGTCATCAAGTGGTAGTTTTCACATTTTTGACAGCTCCTTTTACTAGGGATGCATGATGTATCAGCATTAACATCGGTATCGGCCCGATGTGTAAAAGTGGGCCGATATTAACGACCGATATTTGTCACTACAGTAATCCCTCGAATTGTTTTCTCACATTTCTCTCTCGTTTAAACACTCAAACTTTCGAAGATTTTCAGCAAAATGTATTAATAGTGAAGCGTGGGGGGTACCGTAGCGTAGTGAAACCAGGCAAAGAGCCGCACGCAGTGGTTTAATCCTGGTTTAGACCTGGTCTAGACCTGGTTTATTCCGCGTTTAGTCCTGGTCTAGTCCCGGTCTGGTCCTGGTCTAGTTCCAGTTTGGTCTAGTCCCCCCCCCCCTCCCCCGCGTCCCCCATCTATAACATCAATCGGCAAAGGTCTCTTAGCCAATCAGGACGCAGAACACTGTTAAAAAAAGTTAGGAAAAAAAAACTTAAAAGTTAAAAAGTTAGACTATAAAAGAAATTGAAAAAAATAAAATAAAATCAGGAGTCAAAACACATTTTGAAAATCATTTTGCATGATTTTCAGTCTGTATAAAATGTTATCTCAGAATTAAATATCGGTATCGGCCGATAACAGCAATATTAATATCGGTATCGGCTAAAATTTTCACATCGGTGCATCCCTACCTTTTACCTTTAGTTCAGCCGAGATCGGCAATTCCAGTGCTGAAATCATCCAAACGATTCTAGTGAAAGTGTGTGGAGTTTCACTACATGACATCACCAAGTGGAACAGTGTTTTCAGTTTAAGAGTGTAAAAATGGAGGTTTGTGTGTTAAACATGTGAATGAAGCAAAACACAACTCGAGGCGTTTGTGACGAGGAAACGACATGAGAACAGACATCGTTAGTTGGATATCACGCCGATCTTTAAAGATTTGCTGGAACTGGTATCGGCTTCCAAACTGGCCACGATAACGACGACATCAACTTATCGTTCAATATGTGAAAGATGAAACAATGATTCTTGAGGGTTATTTAGGCTGCGTCCCATTCCTCTGTCTTACCCCTACCCCTTGGTTTTGCTCGTTCATGTGAGGGCAAGGGGTGTACCGATTCTAATTTTGATCAAGGGCTCGGACCACGACCTCGGACTACATACCCCTTGAAACGAAGTAAACTCTCGACCAGACTCGGAACGAAGGGGTACGCCTACAAGCTCAGGCAGGTTTTGGGATCAGAACGAGGACTAAACCGGGATTAACTATAATTGAACCAGGATTTAACTGGAGAAATTTTGACTAAACCAGGACTAAACCAGATCAAAACCAGGACTAAACCAGATCAAAACCAGGACTAAACCAGAACAAAACCAGGACTAAACCAGGACAAAACCAGGACTAAACCAGGACAAAACCAGGACTAAACCAGATCAAAACCACGACTAAACCAGGACTAAACCAGAACATAACGACGACTAAACCAGGACTTTTGGGATCAGGATGGCAGCGTCACATCGACCAGCCGAGTCTCATAAATGTATTTTCAGCAGTTGTAATTATCGATTAACAGTTTAGCAGGTTTACAATTATGACGCTTATGTTCTACGTTACTTTTAGTGAACTGTTGTCGCGGCGTCTGTTTAGCGACGTTATCGTTTTCATCGAACTTTCACGTATAAACGAGCTCATTTTTTGTCAAGCTGAGGTACCCGATAATCCTTGACGCGGCGAGGGACGAAGACGCAAACGGTAATCGAGTGGCGTCCTATTTCTTAGGGGAACATTCGTACCCCGAGCCCTCTCAGCTCGGTATCGAGGGGTGAGACAAAGATAAAGGGGAAGGGGTAAGAAGGGGTCTAGTGGTATTTCTTTTGGTCGTTTCTGTAAGATTTGAGCAGTAGAAGGTGGAATAAGCTGAAATCGAGTGTGTTTAAACCTAAAATGTCTCTCTCAGATCTGAACGGTCCCTCCCTAAACCCCAGACCTGCACCAGTCCTGAGTCAGTGCTAGTGCAGCCTCTGCAGCTCAGGGAGGGAATTCTGGAGCTTCTGAGAACAAGAAAAACACAGGTTCAGTTATGACTTTAGCCCATTTTTAAAACAGTTTGAGCTAAATACAGTTGTGACATTTGGCTTCACACTGCACATTTCTCTGATCTGGCTGAGATTTTAAAACTTCTATCAGGTTTTTCATCTTGTTTTCAGATTTATTATCGACTTACGAGTAGGGATGCACAATATATCGGCATTAACATTGGTATTGGTCGATATTGCCAAATTTTAACATATCGCTATCGGCCCGATGTGTAAAAGTGGGCCGATATTAACGACCGATATTTGTCAGTACAGTAATCCCTCGAATTAACGTTTTCTCACATTTCTCTCTCGTTTAAACACTCAAACTTTCGTAGATTTTCAACAAAATGTTTTAATAGTGAAGGGGGGGGGGGTGTCCCACACGGGGCTGCGAGCATGAGACCCGTGTCCAAACCGTGCCTCCTCCTCAGGACCTGTGGCACGCAGTCCGAGCACATCAAACCTCGACATGAACGAACGCAAGAGCCGCACGAAGCCAGGCAAAGAGCCGCACGCCGTGGTTTAATCCTGGTTTAGACATGGTTAAGTCTGTGTTTAGTCCTGGTCTAGTTCCAGTCTGAAATGGATTGGATATAGTCTAGAGGTAGTTTATCTTAACAGAACCTGTCGATTAAAATGATCTTGCTGCATGGACAGATAATTTCAGTACTTTTAAGTCGTTTTCTGATGGATTGGCCAAGCTTTTGTGCAGTGCATTATTGTGGTCCTTTAAATGCATTCAGGCATTGTTAATTTTATTTAAATATTTACTTCAAGGAGGTATCATTTAGTGACGTCAGCTATACTGCATAGAGCGTTTTCACTCACTCGAAAAATCTGACCATGACCTGGATGTGTGGCCATGTTGGAGATATCGCTCACTCAAATCAAACACGCTTATAAAGCAACCGCGCAGAAAAAAAATCTAAATTTCGCGATAAACCTTCCACATCTGAATCCAAAACTTCTGATACAGTTGACCAGTTGTACAGAGATAAGTTGGACGCCAAAGAAAAGGAGCGTTATATGAACAAACTCAAATTAACTGGGTGAGAAGATCCGTATGAGATGGATTCAAGTTTGTTCAGTGACTGTGGTGATTTGTCGATTCTGCTGCTGGAAGAGATCCCGATACTGTTAAAGACCTGGTCTTCTCCCCAAGCCCTGATACAGCACAAGACCTTCAGAGCTCTAAAGGTCTGGAGGCAACAACCAGTTTGTTTGTGTCTGGTACGAGAGGACAAAGTGCAGTTGTGTCACAAAACAGTTGTCCACGAAAAGGTCAGAAGTCATAATCGCTTGGTGCTATTTTCTCTCGAGTCGTATCACTGCGCGCCTATTATTATTATTAGCCTGTTTACTTATAAGTGGCGATGCAAATATATCACTTTTTGGACAAGTATTGTTTTGAGAAGAAAAACAAGCTTCATTAACTGTCCCCGCTAACTTACCGGAACTACTTAGGTCAGCTCCAGAACCGGGGCAGAACTCGGCTCAGAGGACACTGTCAGGGGCAGAACCGGGGCAGAACTCAGCTCAGAGGACACTGTCAGGGGTAAGTCAGTGTTAATGCACGACACTGCTGAAGGGGACGCCGTACAGATTCACATAAAAAACCCAAACTATCCCTTTAAGTACAAGTATTTTGCTTTTTATTATTCACGTTTTGCAAAGATTCAAATATGAACATCGTCTTTCCGCCTCTGACGCCGCGTTTCCTTTGATAATCGCTCTGTCTGTTCATCCTGGTTTAGATCTGGTTTAGTCCTGGTTTAGTCCTGGTTTAGACCTGGTTTAGTCCTGGTTCAGTCCTGGTTCAGTCCTGGTTTAGACCTGGTTTAGTCCTGGTTCAGTCCTGGTTTAGTCCTGGTTCAGTCCTGGTTTAGACCTGGTTTAGTCCTGGTTTAGACCTGGTTTAGTCCTGGTTTAGTCCTGGTTCAGTCCTGGTCGGTCACTACTTTAGGTAAACGATAGAACTGCAGGTGTTTTTCTCTGTCTGATCTATTGTGACGCTGAGGACCCGACAATCGTTGACCCTTTTGCTTTTTTTAAACTTGGCGGCGTAAGCGCAATGTTTGTTTTGTTTCGAGTATCTCCGATATGGCCGACTTCCGGACTGTGACGTCACGTGAAAACACACTGTAGGCTGTACTGTAACGAACCTGGTTCGTAATCAGTAAAATAATAACTGTATTCCATCCCCAGTGCTGGGCTGCAGGCCCAGATTTTGTGTCTGTTTCTTTCCGCTGTCATAAATACTCGATAAAACGCGCGGTGGGCCTGCACACGGGTTACATGAAAGAGCATCTGTTTCCATGCAGACCACAGCACACACGAGCACGAGCATGCACACGAGCACGAGCATGCACACGGCGCTGTGAGCGAGGCGCGCGCACATGCACACACGCACACAAGCACACGTTACGCACGGATGCGCCGCGGCTCCAAACCGCCATGGCGTGACCGCTCCTGCCGGGGGAGCGGGGATGGAGGCACCGGGTCTGCGCTCCGGAGAGAGGAGCACAGGGAGGACCGGGAGAACCGGGGAGCACCGGGAGACGGGAGCATCTGCAGGGCGGGGGATGTGGTGCTGAGGACGGGCTGCAGCTCCACCTAGTGAGGGGAGGAAGAAACCACAGCGTTACTATATATATATATATATATACGTGTGTGTGTGTGTGTGTGTGTGTGTATATGTATCTATATGTATATATATGTATATATATATATATATATATATATATATATATATATATATGTATATATATATATATACATACACACACATATATACATACATATATATACACACACACACACACATATATATATATATATATATATATATATATATATATATATATATATATATATATATATATATATATATATATATATATATATATATATATATATATATATATATATATATCCTCCTGAGACCCGTCCATTCAATTGTGTCCTTTATAGTGGACATTTTTTAAGTTTTGAGATAAACTCTAGTTTGTGGCTGCACTATGATTAAAAAAAAAAATTTTTTTTAAATAAATACATTTATTAATTACTTAATAATAATAATAATAATAATAATTTAATAATAATACATAAAAATATATATAATAAAATACATAAAAAATAAAAAAATATAAATAAAATACATAAGTAAATAAATAAATCATAAAAAATAAGAAATAAAAATACATAAATAAATAATAAATTAAAAAGGAGTCTAAAAACTTTTTGAGGTGACGGTAAAACCGACTGAAAAAATGTTTTTGTCAGGTTTAGGTTAGGTTAACTCAGTGCTTCTCAAATAGTGGGGCGGGCCCCCTGGGGGGGCGTGGCGTGATGCCAGGGGGGGCGCGTATGACCCTGGGAAACATGTTTTTTTGCTGTACTGTACTAGAACTAAGTGTAATTGCACATCAACAACAGTACGGTAGTTGGCAGTGGCGTTCTCACATGCGATTTACGCACAGTCTCACCATTAACAAAACACCCTCTGTCACAGAAAAAACACGTATATTCCACTGAGTCGTGTCCTTTAGTCCGACAGAAGCTGACGCATCAGTGGCACAAGGAGAAAGCGTTTTTTTTTCAGTGCTTTTAGCTTATGCAAATGAGGTGGTTTTAAGTTTCGTTTCTGTAAAACGTAAACAAATGTGCGCAAAGCTGCATTAAAAACACATTAATATTTGAGTCCTCAGTGCAGTCTTTGTTGTAAGTTTCATTCTTTTTTTGTTTTGTTTATAATGTTAATAAAAGGATACAATGGTGTTCTAATAACAATTTTCTAGACAAATAATACTATTTATAGTCGCGCGCAGGAAGGGGGGCGTGAAATATTTTCTTCTTCCTAGGGGGGGCGTCACAGAAAATAATTGAGAAGCACTGAGTTAACTTGACATGGATTTAACACTATTACAGTCCATTACAAAGGACATGTTATAAAAATATGAATAAAAATAAAATTAACAAAATGTAAAATGCTAAGGTGTTCATTTACCTCCAAATAGAAAATAAAAATAATAATAATAATAATAATAATAATAAATATAGCTGCAAGCAGCAATGCGGGGGCCAAGCACCGTTTGACAGGGTCTAACAAGGTCTGACAGGATCTAACAGAGTCTGACAGGGTCAAGGTCTAACCCTGTCAGAACAGACACATCAAAGACATATTAAAGGTTGCTAGGTGCGTTGCTAGGCAATTGACAAATTTCTGCAACTTTGACCTGCTGGTGCCACTAGGGGGACCTATAAATTGCTGTGGGTAATGAGGAGACTGGCTGGAATGTGCATGCCAAATTTCACAACTTTTTACCAAATGGTTATAGGGGCTGCCATAGACTTCCTATGGAACAAGCATAATAATAATAATAATCTTGAGACCAAAACATCAAAGGAAAGATCAAAGGGTTACTAGGCAACTTGCCTAGGCAACGGAATACAATTCCTATAGGGTGCCCAGCACCTTCGGTGCTTGGCCCCCTAAATATAGCTGCAAGCAGCAATGCGGGGGCCAAGCACCGTTTGACAGGGTCTAACAAGGTCTGACAGGATCTAACAGAGTCTGACAGGGTCTGACAGGGTCAGGGTCTAACCCTGTCAGAACAGACACATCAAAGACAGATCAAAGGTTGCTAGGTGCGTTGCTAGGCAGTTGACAAATTTCTGCAACTTTGACCTGCTGCTGCCACTAGACGGTTGGAGCTGGGGACCTATAAATTGCTGTGGGTAATGAGGAGACTGGCTGGAATGTGCATGCCAAATTTCACAACTTTTTACCAGACGGTTCTAGGGGCTGCCATAGACTTCCTATGGAACAAGCATAAGTATAATAATAATCTTGAGACCAAAACATCAAAGGTAAGATCAAAGGGTTACTAGGCAACTTGCCTAGGCAACGGAATACAATTCCTATAGGGTGCCCAGCACCTTCGGTGCTTGTCCCCCTAATAATAGCCTAATAATAATAATTTAAATACACTTTTTTTCTACGGGTCCCAGGAGGATATATATATATATATATAGGCTATCTTTAATTTTATATTTTATTATTATTATTTCACTACTTTATCTACATAGGATTTTGTTATGCAAGTCATTTATTGATTTAAAAAAAAATGTATATTCATTTCTTTTATTGCAATTGATGCTCACCGTGTATTTTACTGATTATTTGACCTTGTCCTTGTCACACCTTTTATTTAGTTATTTATTTTCTTCTTTTTACTTAATTTATTTTATTTTATTTATTTATTTTTCGTAGAACATTTGTTCTAAATAGAGAATGTTAATGACATGACAATGTTAATGACTCTGCAGCCAAACTCAGATGATCTCTAAAGGATCATGTTTAGTCTTCATAAGTGCTTCTCACAGTATGGGAGTGCACGCTCATATTGTACTGAAGATGAACAATGGTCTCTTGGGAGATTTGATGCAATTTGATGAAATTTTTGATAAAACCCATGTCGACTTCCCCAAAAACGAAACAAGCCTGGTTTAGAGTGAACCGGGACTAAACCAGGACACACACACACACACACACACACACACACACACACACACACACACACACACACACACACACACACACACACACACACACACACACTTGCGCTTTCGGTTCTGCGCAACAGTGTGTATGTATGTGTGTGTGTGTGCGTGCGTGTGTTGTGTTCTCATATGTAAATATCATTTGTCATTATTATTATTCTTTATTTCAGCCCATGTGTTTAATAAGCAATGTCTTTACTTTTGTGTGATATGTGTTCATGTCATATCAAGGACTCTTATTTTGGCCCCTGTGGACTCGGGAGGAAATGCGTGCATGCATTCTGGGTAAAATTTAGTTGTTAAGTAAGCGTGGTCCTGTTCACATGTGTACCTGCTGCTGCCATGTGAAAAAAGAACCAAATAAATGAGATTTCAACTCAAAAATAGTAAACCTGAGTGATGCATCACGAATACTCACTAATGGACGAAGAAAACATTTACTTTATAAACACGGAAGACAAAGGAGATGAGAACCCTACAGTGTGCGTGTACGTGTGTGTGTCCTGGTTCAGTCCTGGTTCAGTCCTGGTTCAGTCCTGGTTTAGTCCTGGTTTAGTCCTGGTTCAGTTTTGGTTCAGTCCTGATTTAGTCCTGGTTCACTTTTGGTTTAGTCCTGGTTCAGTCCTGTGTATGTGTGTGTTTGTACCGGTAAGTTTCGGTAAGTTCCGGTAAGTTTCGTTTGTGCTGAAATAGAATCTACCAGATCAAAGCGGCGCGTGCATGGCTGTGATTGGCTCAGGCTCCGGCTTTAAGAAGCACGCGCTCGCATCTTTTCACCGTTTGGACCGTGAGACCTCGGACCCGGACCCGGACCTCGGACCAGGTACTTTTATCTAATCTTCTATTTTCACTCTAAACTTTCATTTACGTTCTGTCGTGCGTAAGTTCGTACGTGATCAGACGGAGCTCTTTATGTTCTCCGGACAACATGATCGGTTTGTTTGTTTGTTTGTTTGTTTGTCATTCTTTTCTTGACAAATACACGTGCATTCAGCAAAAAACACGTAAATGATGTTTGTCAATCACATTAATAGGCTACAGGTTTATCAATTGTGATTGACGGTGTCCAAATTGAAAGTGTAAAAGAGAATGGGAGTTATAACAGACAGGAAATGATCCTGGAAAGCCACATTAAACGTATAAAAATTTCAATGTTAGCAGGTTGGCTGTATTTAAACAGCCTTATAAACTGGTCAGTTACGCACAGTAATCAATAACACCACAGCGCCCCCTGCTGGTTCGGAACAGGTACACAGTATTTCATCCGTTTTTTTTCACATTGTGTTGAAGTGTGGGGGAAACTTATCAATGTACAGTTAATTTATTGATTATCTAAACCTGGACTAAACCAGGTCAAATCATCCATAAAGTTTCATATAGAGTCATAAAGAACACACCCAGAATCTTTTTATTCAGTCCAAACTCCTAAAGATTCTGACCTAGACCTAAATATTAAACACTGATAATATTATTTAAACCAGGACTAAACCAGGACTAAACCAGGACTAAACCAGGACTAAAGCATGACTAAACCAGGACTAAACCAGGACTAAACCAGGACTAAAGCAGGACTAAAGCATGACTAAACCAGGACTAAAGCAGGACTAAACCAGGACTAAACCAAGACTAAAGCAGGACTAAACCAGGACTAAACCAGGACTAAACCAGGACTAAACCAGGACTAAACCTGGACTAAACCTGGACTAAACCTGGACTAAAGCAGGACTAAAGCAGGACTAAAGCAGGACTAAAGCAGGACTAAAGCAGGACTAAACCAAGACTAAACCAAGACTAAACCAAGACTAAAGCAAGACTAAAGCAAGACTAAAGCAAGACTAAAGCAGGACTAAACCAAGACTAAAGCAGGACTAAAGCAGGACTAAAGCAGGACTAAAGCAGGACTAAAGCAGGACTAAAGCAGGACTAAAGCAGGACTAAAGCAAGACTAAAGCAGGACTAAACCAAGACTAAAGCAAGACTAAAGCAGGACTAAAGCAGGACTAAAGCAGGACTAAAGCAGGACTAAACCAAGACTAAACCAAGACTAAACCAGGACTAAACCAGGACTAAAGCAGGACTAAAGCAGGACTAAAGCAGGACTAAAGCAGGACTAAAGCAGGACTAAAGCAAGACTAAAGCAAGACTAAAGCAGGACTAAACCAGGACTAAACCAAGACTAAACCAAGACTAAACCAAGACTAAAGCAAGACTAAAGCAAGACTAAAGCAGGACTAAAGCAGGACTAAAGCAGGACTAAAGCAGGACTAAAGCAGGACTAAACCAAGACTAAAGCAGGACTAAAGCAGGACTAAACCAGGACTAAACCGGGACTAAACCGGGTCTAAACCAGGACTAAACCGGGTTTAAAGTGGGACTAAACCAGAACTGCTTCTGTAGAGCTGGTTTATGTTTGTTTTCCTTACGTTTGTTGGTTTGTTCTGTTCATCACTCGTATCTGCATCTGTGAACATTGTTGGGTTTTTTTTGGTAAATATTTCAAGTCTAAGTTTAAGTCTAAGTTTTCTTCTTCCCACATCCTTCCGATGATATGCCAATGTTTCTAACTGTGTCGCTAACATTTTATCTGTGTTGATTTTAGATTTAATTGTTGTGTTGTGTGCTAGTCTTGGCCAGGACTTCCCTCAAAGAGATCTTTGAATCTCAATGGGACTTTTCCTGTTTAAATAAAGGTAAAAAAAAAAAAAAAAAAAAAGTAATGTAAATGTAATGTAAATTGCTTACTTGCCCAAAATAAATAATAATAAAAAAGTATCCCACAGATCACTCAGGGAAAAATGTTTTAAAGAAAACCAAAAAACAAACAAAACTGCTTTTTATTTAGCCTAACTAAAGCTGCATTGTGTAACTTTTCTGGCGGAGGGTCCGTCAAACACTTTTTGTGTTTCTTGCTTCACAGAATGGCTTTAAACATTTCTATCTCCATGGAGACCTTTCTTTATTTACATTTTCAATTTAGAACAAATATTCTACAACAATAAATACATAATATTATTATTATTATTAATAATAATAATAATAATAATAATAATAATAATAATAATAATAATAATAATGTAAAATAAAATTTAAATAAATAAAAAAGGATAAATAAATAATAAAGATGAAAAGGACAAGCTTATTGTTGGTGCCAAATAATCAGTAAAATACACGGTGAGCATCACTTAGAGTAAAAGAAAAATAAAATAAAAATAAAAATAATTCAATAAATTACTTGCATAACAAAATCCTGTGTAGATAAAGTAGTTTAATAATAAAATCACACCACCTTATCCAGTTTAAAGTCATGCATAGACTCCACTACTCTAAAACTAAACTGCATAAAATTGATCCCACTGTTTCCCTTTTATGTCAGAGATGTAAATCTGCAGATGGAACCCTGCCCCACCTTTTCTGGTCATGTTCAGACTGTATGACTTTTGGTGCAGTGGATTTCAGTGGTTCTCTGAAATGTACAATTGTGTTTTCAAGCCTGACCCACAGGTGGCACTGTTTGGATATTCAATGTCTCTGTTGTCACGAAGCATGCGCATACAACACACATTTATGTATGGAATGGTACAGTGGTACATCACCTTACGAAATTAATTCGTTCCAGAAGTGGTTTCGTAACGTGAAATTTTCGTAAGTTGAGTAGCTATTTCAATATATATCCAAGTTGTTGTTTTTTTATAGTGTAACTTTTTTTATAGTGTAACATTGTGTTCTGCGTAGAGACTGTAGACCCAGGACTAAACGTGGACTATACCAGGTCTAGACCAAGGTCTAAACCTGGACTAAACCAGGACTAGACCAGGTAGATTAAAGCGCCGCGTGCGGGTCTATTTCCTGGTTTCGTTTCGAGTCACGGCTGAGGCGAGCAGCGAGGGGGACCGCACGCAGTCTGAGCGCATGAACGAGACCCGTGCTCAAACCGTGCCTCCTCTAGACCTCCTCTAGACCTGGTCTAGACCACCGCAGCTCTTGCATGTGTTCGTTCATGCACTCAGACTGCGTGCGGTCCCCCTCGCTGCTCGCCTCAGCCGTGACTTCAAACGAAACCAGGAAATAGACCCGCGCGCTGCGCTTTAATCCACCTGGTCTAGTCCTGGTCTAGTCCTGGTCTAGTCCAGGTTTAGTCCAGGTTTAGTCCAGGTTTAGTCCTGGTCCAGTCCTGGTTTAGTCCAGGTCTAGACCTGCTGGCAGCCCCGCGCCGGGCGTGTCCGCGCACACACACACCGCCCTCCCCCTTCCCCCCACACTTCACTATTAATAATTTTGTTGAAAATCTATGAAAGTTTGAATGTTTAAACGAGAGACAAATGTGAGAAAAGTTTAAATTCAGTCTGAGAAAAGCGTATATATGTGTGTGGCTGAGCGCGCATTATTTGAATTTTTGAGATTTCGCGTTTCGTAACTTGAATTTTCTTTCGTATCTAGAGACCAAAATTTAACGTGAAGGCGTTTCGTAACTTGGAATTTTCGTTTGTTGGGTCTTTCGTAAGGTGAGGTATAGGGTTGGGCGGTAATACGGTAATACGGTATACTGCGGTATCTAAAAATAGCAACGGTATCAGATTCATTACCGTCATTAAAAAAAATAAAAAATCTTGCCCTAATATAATATTAACTATAATTAATTTAATGCCTAAATAAAGAGTGTTTGTCCAGCACTTATGTATGTGTGGTTGTGTTTGTTAATTTAATACTATTACCAGGGCTCTCAAGTTTTGAGCGGGGTCGTGCGTGTGACTGCAATTTCCGAGGATCGAATTGCGTGTTGAGAGCCCTGTTTGTCTAAAGAGCAAACTTAAACTACAAAGCAACTAATGAGAGTTATATAAATGAAGTTATTACCTGATGGTTCTCAGTTTGTTTTATCATCACCGCACTTTGTCAGTGCGCGCTGAGAGGGGCGGGGGGAAGCGGGGCGGGGGGGAGCGGGACATTTTTAACGGATTCATGTAAGAATCTGGTTAATGCACCGGGCCCGCGTCTCACTGCATCTCACCGCGTCTCACCATGGGCAGTTCGGCTCTAGGCCGCGCGTATTCCGCACGTAAGCTGTCGGGGGGGACACGTTACGCACAGACGGAGACACCGGGACCGGAGTCGGTGCGTCTCAGAGGAGACGTGGCACCGGGACTGAGGCTCAGGACGTGCCCGGGGGACAGCGTGTCTGCTCCCCCTGCTCCCCCTGCTCCGGGGAAGCAGGGGGAGGGGGCGGCGCTGAAAACGCGCGGAGCCTGCATAAACTAAGCCACACAGACCGATTTTCTGGGCACAAAAAAATAAAAAATAAAAAAATAACACAAATCAGCGTGAGAAATGCCATGTGTGGCGTGTGCGCGTGTGAATACGTCGAATTGCGTGTGTCACACTCTCAATGCGTGAGCCTTGAGAGCCCTGCTATTACAGTTTAAAACTAATATTACTATCGGAGAGATGACGTTCGGTTATAAAGACACTGCTTCTGATAATAGTTGCGGTCCCTTTAAGAAAGGCGTGACATTTGACACGCTGCTTTTGTGTCTAGCACAGCGCCTTTTCTGATATTCTCGCGTGTTAATAAAAACAACTCTCCGTTTTTGAGTCTGAAATGTGAGAAGTTGTTCCTGTTGTTGTTTTGTTGTTGCTGTTGTTGTTGCTGCTGTTGTTGTTGCTTTTGTTGTAGCTGTTGCTTTCGTTGCTTTTGTTGTTGTTGTTGTTCCTGTTATTGCTGTTATTGTTTTGTTGTCGCTGTGGTTCTGTTGTTGCTGTTCCTGTTGTTGCTTTTGTTGTTGTTGCTGTTGTTGTTGCTGTTGCTGTTGATGTTGGTGTTGCTGTTGTTGCTGCTGCTGCTGTTGTTGCTGTTGTTTCTGCCGTTGTTGCTGCTGTTGTTGCTGCTGTTGTTACTGTTGTTGTTGCTGCTGTTGTTCCTGTTGCTGTTGTTGCTATTGCCGTTGTTGCTGCTGCTGTTGCTGCTGCTGTTCCTGTTGCTGCTGTTGTTCTTGTTGTTGCTGTTGTTGTTGCTGCTGCTGTTGTTGTTGCTGTTGTTTCTGTCATTGTTGCTGCTGTTGTTGCTGCTGCTGCTGTTGTTGCTGATGTTCCTGTTGTCGTTGTTGTTGCTGCTGTTCCTGTTGCTGCTGCTGTTGTTGTTGCTGCTGTTGTTGTTGCTGTTGTTCTTGCTGTTGTTGTTGTTGCTGTTGTTCTGTCGTCGTTGCCGTTGTTGCTGCTGCTGCTGTTGTTGTTGCTGCTGCTGCTGTTGTTGCTGCTGTTCCTGTTTTTTTTTGTTTTTTTTGTTTGTTTTTTTCTCCCTGGCGGCACGGTGGCTGAGTGGCTAGCACTCATGCTTCACAGCAAGAAGGTTCGGGTTGCCCGGGCCTTTCTGTGTGGAGACTGCATGTTCTCCCCGTGTTTGGGTGGGTTTCCTCCGGGTACTCCGGTTTCCCCCACCAACCTAAACATGCGCCATAGGTAAAATCCTCCAGCTTAGGGCCTGACCAAAGCTTAAATAACAAAACAAAATCATGGGGATGGTCCCCGGGTCAAATATAGAAACAACTTCTCCTGTGCGAGATCAATAAAGGTCAATCTTCTAATCCTTGACCACTGTAAGGCGCTTTGTGCTACAATTTTGTATGAAAAGCGCCTTATAAATGTTTGATTGATTGATTGATTGAAGTTTTCGGGTTTCTTATTACAAACGCAACTTCCACACGAGGCTGTTATTCTGGGAGATGAAGACCCCCTTCTTTGGTGGAAATCCAATGGAGTCAGGCGCTTTCCTCTGATAAAATACCTGTGCGTTTGTGCCACAAGCTCCATCAGAACGGGTCTTCAGCGCCGCGGGCGAAGTTGTCAATCCACAACGTGCCCTACTCGAGCCGGAAAAAGTGAACATGCTGGTTTTGCATTCAATAGCTTAATATTTTTATTTTCAATAAGGAGTAGCTTTTTCTGACGACGAAAACGGTTCAGGATGTTGTATAGTTGTACGTTTAATTTATTTGATTCATGTTAATAGATTTTAAAAATATACAAACGAGCAGTATTTTCCACTGCGTTCTCAGGACAGGGTTATATATGCACATTTTCGGTTATGTCTTGTTATTTATTGTTCAGATTTTCTTATTTGATAAGATCAAGTATTTTATTTATTTGATTCCTGTTGGTTTGTTAGCTTTAGCCCACAGTTATTTCGTCCCGTCGGTTGGCTGCTGTATTTGCACTTTAAACATTTGTTAATAAAAGTTACTAATTTTGTACATGTTTTGTTATGTTTTCAGTATCATTAGGCCTATGTAATGCTTGCTATTCTGTTTCTGAACGGTAAAGGTGCAAGCTGCCATTTGGCGAGGCCACTCCACTGTAGTGCTACAAAGTGTTTTTTTTTTTTTTTTTTAGCCTTAGCAACGGTAATACCGTATACCCCGGGAAAATGTGGACACGGTTTAACGGTATCAAAATTTGGATACCGCCCAACTCTAGTGAGGTACCACTGTAATTGCAAAAAGACTCATTTGAATGCTCTGGAAGTCAGAGGCACTTTTCAAGACGTGGCTATCTGAACTCACATCTCTGTTGCACTTGGAGAAAATCTGATATAACCTGTCTAACGATTTCAGAGAATTCTATAAGATTTGGCAGCCATCGGTTTGTTTTGTCTTTTTTTTTTTTTTTTTTTTTTGACTATTTGTATATAATATTCTTGAAAAAATCTAATAAACATAAAAAAATAATAATAAAATCAAAGATAAAATTAAAGATAAAAATCCCTGTTTTTCTAGGTATTTTTTGGCTTTAAAACCATCTGTAATTTAATAAATGTAAAGCAGAGCTGTTTAAAGTCACACTGTGGGAAATTCCATGCAGAGCCTTGACGTATCCATAGAAACAGAGACCGATTTCCCTGTTGATAATGTTGTACTTTATTATAAAATATCCAAAAGGTTTATTCACAAATGATTAATCTATCGGTGACTAAACCCATTAACAAAACCTATTTTAAAAAATCCTGTATTTACTTTAGCTGCACCCAGGGTGTACAGTAAACAAATAAACAATATTGACTTTTGTGAAACTCCACATGCCGGTCTACCTGCCAGGACTCACCCACATCCAGACTTATATTTGTATTTGTCGTAGAGCTGGTGACAGTGACACTATCAGATAGACGCATTTTATAGTTTAACGGAGCCACAACATCTTTAAAAGTCCGAGAACGCAAATTTTAGGTCTGTATCATGATGCAGTGAGTTGTTTTTGAGGATGCAGTAGGGACGCAAAATATATCGCCATTAACATCGGTATCGGCCGATATTGCCAAATTTTAACATATCGGTATCGGTCCTACGTGTAAAAGTGGGCCGATATTAACGGACGATATTTGTCAGTACTGTAATCTCTCGAATTAACGTTTTCTCACATTTCTCTCTCATTTAAACACTCAAACTTTCGTAGATTTTCAACAAAATGTATTAATAGTGAAGTGTGGGGGGGGCAAGAAACCAGGACTAAACTAGGACTAAACCAAGATTAAACCAGCCCTAAACTGGGGCTAAACCAGGACTAAACCAGGATTAAAACCAAGACTAAACTCGGATTAAACCAGGACTAAACTAGGACTAAACCAAGATTAAACCAGGTCTAAACTGGGGCTAAACCAGGATTAAACTGGGACTAAAATCGGATTAAACCAGGACTAAACTAGGACTAAAGCAAGATTAAACCAGGTCTAAACTGGGGCTAAACCAGGATTAAACCAGGATTAAAACCAAGACTAAACCAGGGACCGCGTCCACAGTCCCAAGGACGAAGCGAACACGCCCATCAAACCTCAACATGAACGAACGCAAGAGCCGCACGAAACCAGGCAAAGAGCCGCACGCCGTGGTTTCATCCTGGTTTAGACCTGGTTAAAGGAAAATTAACGTTTTTTTTACAATCTGAGCCTTCTTTCGGCAATAAAACAAGTAGTTTTACTCACCCATAGCACTTTGGTGTCAATTGGAGCAGTATCGCAGAACTTATGTTGAGCCGTTCTGTTCTACTAATGATCCCGTATCCGTTAACATGGTGCTCGGGGCATTACTTTGCGGTGTCCAAATAACACAAACTTTAGCACTTTTCAAATCACAGAAGATCGCTGTGTCAGGGTAGACTTTTAGTGGATTCCAAAACGGCCTGAAACCCGATATGCAGCTATAGTTTCATTTGATGATGTCATCAGAGAGGACAGTGCGCATGCGTGAACTCAGCTGTTTTGTAAACACCGCTAGTCCGAAAGAAGCTAACACCGCTCTGAACTTTACTTTTCTGTTGCGATATCGGGTTTCAGGCCGTTTTGGAATCTACTAAAAGTCTACCCTGACACAGCGATCTTCTGTGATTTGAAAAGTGCTAAAGTTTGTGTTATTTGGAGACCGCAAATCAGTGCCCCGAGCACTCACGCTAACGGATACGGGATCATTAGTAGACACCAAACTGCTATGGGTGAGTAAAACTACTTGTTTTATTGCTGAAAGAAGGCTCTGATTGTAAAAAAAAAACGTTACTTTTCCTTTAAGTCCAGGTTTAGTCCAGGTCTAGACCTGATCCAGTCTTGGTTTAGACCTGGTTTAGTCCGCGTTTAGTCCTGGCCTAGTCCCGGTCTGGTCCTGGTCTGGTCCCCTCCCCCCCATCTATAACATCAATCGGCAAAGGTCCCTTACCCAATCAGGACGCAGAACACAATGTTACGCTATAGTATATACTTTCAGTCTGTATAAAATGTTATCTCAGAATTAAAAATAAATAAATTTCGGTATTGGCTAATATCGGTATTGGCCGATAACAGCAACAGTAATATCGGTATTGGCTAAATTTTCACACCGGTGCATCCCTAGGTTGCAGTTATCAAGATCCTGGAATTTGAAGTAAAAAGTTCTGCTCAGTGGCTCTATGATCATTTGGGATAATTCAGCAGGATCTCTGGGGGCCAACAAAAATTGGTCGGAGGGCCGGATTTGACCCCTTGGCCGTAGTTTGGACACCCGTGTCGCGTCTCAGGAGTCTACAGTCCAATATCACTTCATACAGATGGGGGCAGCTAAAATAAATGTTGTCAAAATACTAAATTATGTTGTAATACCCTGAGTTTTTGGGTTGTTTCTCCTGGGTGCTGCAGTACCTGGAGCGGCCACTAGAGCGGGGACAGAGGACCAGACCCACGCTCACCTGAGTCTTTTCTGTTTCCTCAGATTCCAGCTGATGGACAATGAGTGCCAAAGCAAAGAAGAAAAATCGGTAAGATGCCCAATTTTACTCCGGCCAGTACACAGCACCGTCCACTAGGGGTCCCCAAAGACGAGATGGGGGTCCCCAAAGACGAGATGGGGGTCCCCAAAGACGAGATGGGGGTCCCCAAAGACGAGATGGGGGTCTGGGGGACTAAAGGGGCGGGGGCAGGCTATAAGGAACAGTGTGATTGGTCTAAACCCCCCCGCAGCCAAGGGAGCCAATCAAATGATCACATTTTAAGGAAAGCCTTTGTCCAGGTCTAAACCAGGACTAAACCAGGACTAAACCAGGACTAAACCAGGACTAAACCAGGTCTAAACCTGGACTAAACCAGAACTAAACAGGACTAAACCAGGACTATACCAGAACTAAACCTGGACTAAAGCGGGACTAAACCTGGTCTAAACCAGGACTAAACCAGAACAAAACCAGAACTAAACCGGGACTAAAGCGGGACTAAAGTGGGACTACACCAGAACAGTAGTGCAAACATGACATAATTAAAGTGACTGGTGATATAAAGTGACCAGGACTAAACCAGGTCTAAACCAGGTCTAAACCTGGTCTAAACCTGAACTAAACCAGGACTAAACCAGGACTAAACCAGGACTAAACCGGGACTAAACCAGAACTAAACCGGGACTAAAGCAAGACTACACCAGAACTAAACCAGAACTAAACCTGGACTAAACCTGGTCTAAACCAGAACTAAACCTGGGCTAAAGCGGGACTAAACCTGGTCTAAACCAGGACTAAACCAGAACTAAACCGGGACTAAAGTGGGACTACACCAGAACTAAACCTGGACTAAACCAGGACTAAACCAGGACTAAACTAGGATTAAACCAGGACTAAACCAGAACTAAACCTGGACTAAACCTGAACTAAACCAGGACTAAACCAGGACTAAACCAGGACTAAACCAGGACTAAACCAGGACTAAACCTGGACTAAACCGGGACTAAACCAGAACTAAACCAGAACTAAACCGGGACTAAAGCGGGAGTAAAGTGGGACAACACCAGAACTAAACCTGGACTAAACCTGGTCTAAACCAGAACTAAACCAGGACTAAACCAGAACTAAACCAGGACTAAACCAGAACTAAACCTGGACTAAACCTGGTCTAAACCAGAACTAAACCAGGACTAAACCAGGACTAAACGAGGACTAAACCGGGACTAAAGCGGGACTAAAGCGGGACTAAAGTGGGACTACACCAGAACTAAACCTGGACTAAAGCGGGACTAAACCTGGTCTAAACCAGAAGTAAACCAGAAGTAAACCAGAACTAAACCAGGACTAAACCAGGACTAAACCAGGACTAAACCAGAACTAAACCGGGACTAAACCGGGACTAAAGCAAGACTACACCAGAACTAAACCTGGACTAAACCTGGTCTAAACCAGAACTAAACCAGGACTAAACCAGGACTAAACCAGGACTAAACCAGGACTAAACCAGAACTAAACCTGGACTAAACCTGGACTAAACCTGGACTAAACCAGAACTAAACCAGAACTAAACCGGGACTAAAGCGGGACTAAAGTGGGACTACACCAGAACTAAACCAGAACTAAACCTGGACTAAAGCGGGACTAAACCTGGTCTAAACCAGAAGTAAACCTGGACAAAACCAGAACTAAACCAGGACTAAACCAGAACTAAACCAGAACTAAACCAGGACTAAACCAGGACTAAACCAGAACTAAACCTGGACTAAACCAGAACTAAACCAGGACTAAACCAGGTCTAAACCTGGACTAAACCAGGACTATACCAGAACTAAACCTGGACTAAAGCGGGACTAAACCTGGTCTAAACCAGAAGTAAACCAGGACTAAACCAGAACTAAACCTGGACTAAACCGGGACTAAACCAGAACTAAACCAGAACTAAACTGGAACTAAAGCAGGACTAAAGTGGGACTAAACCAGAACTAAACCAGAACTAAACCTGGACTAAACCAGAACTAAACCAGGACTAAACCAGGTCTAAACCAGGTCTAAACCAGGACTAAACCAGAACTAAACCAGGACTAAACCAGGACTAAACCAGGTCTAAACCTGGACTAAACCAGAACTAAACCAGGACTAAACCAGGACTAAACCAGGACTAAACCGGGACTAAACCGGAACTAAAGCGGGACTAAAGCGGGACTAAAGTGGGACTACACCAGAACTAAACCTGGACTAAACCTGGTCTAAACCAGAACTAAACCAGGACTAAACCAGGACTAAACCAGGACTAAACCGGGACTAAACCTGGTCTAAACCAGAACTAAACCGGGACTAAAGCGGGACTAAAGTGGGACTACACCAGAACTAAACCAGAACTAAACCTGGACTAAACCTGGTCTAAACCAGAACTAAACCAGGACTAAACCAGAACTAAACCAGAACTAAACCTGGACTAAACCGGGTCTAAACCAGAACTAAAGTGGGACTACACCAGAACTAAACCTGGACAAAACCAGAACTAAACCAGAATTCAACCAGAACTAAACCAGGTCTAAACCTGGAATAAACCAGAACTAAACCTGGACTAAACCTGGACTAAACCTGGACTAAACCTGGACTAAACCAGGACTAAACCAGGACTAAACCAGGACTAAAGTGGGACTAAAGTGGGACTACACCAGAACTAAACCAGAAAGAGGAGTTTGAAAGGGGAGTTAAAGAGGCTATTTTTGTCAAAAAAGAGAATCCGTCATTAAACAGAAATGGGGGAGTTAGACATAACTTGTCGCCCATTTATAATGGGATTCTTAGACCAGTCAAACAGAGCCAGGGCAGAGGGGTGGAGAGGGTCGTTAGACGTTGAATAGGGGGTCGAAACAGCCGTCAGAGTAATTTGAAAAACAAAGAGACAGATTAGGGGGGATCGTTTTCAGAGCTTTTGTCATTGTCGGACGCGCCTCCCGGCAGCTAGATATAAGCAGGGTCTAACCAGTACAATAACCAGAGCTGACGAAGCCTCTCGGATGAGCGGCGAAACGTTTTCAACCAAACAAACTTTGTCCAGTTGACAAATTGAACTTCTCCTTTGATCATGGATTCTACCTGGACGACTGAGGGACTTTTCACGCAACTAAACCAGAACTAAACTAGGACTAAATCAGGACTAAACCAGAACTAAACCTGGACTAAACCAGAACTAAACTGGGACTAAAGTGGGACTAAACCGGGTCTAAGCCAGGACTAAACCAGAACTAAACCAGAACTAAAACAAGACCTAAACCTGGACTAAAGTGGGACTAAAGTGGGACTAAAGTGGGACTAAAGTGGGACTAAAGCGGGACTAAAGCGGGACTAAAGCGGGACTAAAGCGGGACTAAAGTGGGTCTAAACTGGGTCTAAACTGGGTCTAAACTGGGTCTAAACTGGGTCTAAAGCGGGACTAAAGCGGGTCTAAACTGGGTCTAAAGCGGGACTAAACTGGGTCTAAACCGGGACTAAAGCAGGACTAAAGCGGTTTTAAGGAAAGCCTTTGTCAGTGTGTCTCAGTGTGGTCCTTCCTCTGTGTTCAGGCGTCCCTTTGGAGCGACCGCCCCTCCTTTTATCGACTATCTCAAAGACATCCTGCGCCGATATCCAGACGGCGGACAGATTCTGAAGGTACGTAAACCAGTGTCGTCATGATTCTCAATACTGACTCCGATCCCACCATGAAAATAAAGAATGTGATTTTCAATATTAAATGGGAGTACAGTAATCCCTCGTTTATCACGGGGGTTAGGTTCCAGAAATAACCCGCAATAAGAGAAATCCGCGAAGTAGGACAACTTTATATTTTACAATTATTCTACATGTTTTAAGGCTGTAAACGCCTCACCACACACATTATACACTTTTCTCAGACTGGAATTAACGGAATTAATTAACGTTTTCACACATTTCTCTCTTGTTTAAACACTCAAACTTTCGTAGATTTTCAACAAAATGTATTAACTCATTGAGTGCCGGTGACGTCTAATGACGTCCCCTCGAATCCAAACGTTGAGTGCCGTGACGTCTATAGACGTCAATTGCGTTTTTCAGCGGGGGTCGCTAGAATACGACCTGGAGCAACTTTGAAGGTGTAATTCACGTCTCCCAACCTGTAGGTAGCGATCTTATCTGCCGATCAGAGACGCGGAAGAGAGGAAGAGTGTAGTGTGTGTACTGTGTATTGGCGAGAGGAGCAAGATGGCGAGGGAACCCGGAAAAGCAGAGGACTGTTGATCAGCGCCTACGGAGCGATCTGATCGCTCTTGGGACCCAGGATCCCCGATCAGAGGATCACAGAGACACACCGGATCAAGCAGCGAGGTCGAAGCAGAGATCTGCTGTGCCCAAGGCAGGAGACGTGTCATGTGTGCGCTGCACGAAGCAGGAACTCTGATCAGAACTACGACAGCGCCAAAGAAGAAGTTTACTGACTTGGAGCACTAGATCCTGGTCTCCAAAGAGGCATGAGATGAGAAGAATTAAGTTTACATGATGCTGCTGTGTGGTAATTGTAATGAGTGTAGCTATATGTGTGTGCGTGTGTGCGTGTGTGCGTGTGTGCGTGTGTGTGTGTGTGTGTGTGTGTGTGTGTGGGCATAGCTGTGTGTGTGTAAAGGTTTATGCATGGGCTTGTGTGTATGTACATATATATGTGTGAGTGTGTGTGTATTAGTTTTTATTATGGGTCTGTACTCTGGGCCTCAGACAAAGCCTCAACAAAGTTCTATTTTATATGAAAAGATATTATTATATCCTGTAAACATCTCTTGGCACTATTGATTTGAAGGAATTTTCAATTCACAGAGCATTATATTCTTATATTTGTAAATTAAAAATGTACTTTGTCATCAAAAATCTCTTTCTCTGTTGTTTTAGATGTTTGAGGTGTCACTAAATCAATAAGTATTGACGTCAAAATCACCGATCTGCTCGAAATCCTTCTTTGCACAAAACGCTTGTTTTCTCCACTTTGTGGTCAAAAAACTGTGTTTTTGCTGAAACTATCCTATGTTCTACTATCAATTACTTCAGAACCGCATAGAAGCATAATTTTTTTTCCAGGTGAAAGAAGAGAGTCTACGCTTTATTTTGATGTGTGCCATGTTTATATGGGTCATTCCAGAATTGGAGGACATTTTGGCTTTAAAATTCTTGAAAAATAAACTACTAACAGACTGCCACATTAAGGAGTTTGTAAATGTTGGATATAATAGAGCTGACAGTTTTACTCAGCATAATCATGACTAATGGACTATTAAGAAGAACTGTAATCATATTTGATAATCCTTCTCTGGACTACACAGACTGTAAAACAAACACCAAAGACCTTTAAACAGATAATAACAACAAAGACAGCGGCATGATCAAATCTAAATGTGAAATAATATTCTCTCTATAACAAACCCTTTAGTCACCATATTCCAACTTTTATTTGGTTGAAAATTAATTTTGTACAATAGAAATAATTGTTTGACTAGTCGATATATCAAAATTAATCAAAAACTGGTCGGTTAGTGTTGCCACAATAGTAAAATTTCAAACTCGATTTTGATATTGAAGAATAGATAATAATAAAGACACTCTTTCTTTAAACAACAGAATGTGATAGTACTATGAATTCATGTTGACATTCTTTTATATTACCATGTGGCCTTATCTCTGTGTAATCCCTCAATCATCCAGCTCAAGATCATTCAGGAAAGGTTCATTTCTGTCCTGTGAATGTGACTTTTTAGTATCAATACCTGCTCTAATTTTGATACTAGTTCTAGATACCATCAGTTAGTATCTTGATTTCAACACTTTTAATCGCAAATTGGTTAAGTAGTAAAATAAATGTGATTTGCATCTGTAAAATATAAGAGTTTTCCTTAGAACTTTGCCTGGAAATAACTTGACTTAAAGGAAAAGTAACGTTTTTTTTACAATCTGAGCCTTCTTTCGGCAATAAAACAAGTAGTTTTACTCACCCATAGCACTTTGGTGTCAATTGGAGCAGTATCGCATAATTTATGTTGAGCCTTTCTGTTCTACTAATGATCCCGTATCCGTTAACATGGTGCTCGGGGCATTACTTTGCGGTCTCCAAATAACACAAACTTTAGCACTTTTCAAATCACAGAAGATCGCTGTGTCAGGGTAGACTTTTAGTGGATTCCAAAACGGCCTGAAACCCGATATGCAGCTATAGTTTCATTTGATGATGTCATCAGAGAGGACAGTGCGCATGCGTGAACTCAGCTGTTTTGTAAACACCGCTAGTCCGAAAGAAGCTAACACCGCTCTGAACTTTACTTTCCTGTTGCAATATCGGGTTTCAGGCCGTTTTGGAATCCACTAAAAGTCTACCCTGACACAGCGATCTTCTGTGATTTGAAAAGTGCTAAAGTTTGTGTTATTTGGAGAGCGCAAAGTAATGCCCCGAGCACTCACGCTAACGGATACGGGATCATTAGTAGAACAGAACGGCTCCAACTTAACTTCTGCGATACTGCTCCAATTGACACCAAACTGCTATGGGTGAGTAAAACTACTTGTTTTATTGCCGAAAGAAGGCTCAGATTGTAAAAAAAAACCATTACTTTTCCTTTAAGTAGTAAAATAAATGTGATTTGCATCTGTAAAATATAAGTTTTCCTTAGAACTTTGCCTGGAAATAACTTAACTTAATAAATTACAGTTGCTGGGGTAGTTTGACAGTTACTATAAGAGCACAAGATTATGCAACACCATTAAGCAAGACCAGAGCAAGGAGCAGTTTTGCAACAGATGCCCTGATAGATTACTCATCAAAGGTGGTGTGAGCAGACTGTACTTTCATCACTGCAAAACCACATTAAAACGCCAAAAAAAAAGGTACCCACGATAAATACTCACTGTTCCATATGATATTGTCATATTGAAATCTATATGCAACCTTTGTGATTTGTGACCATGTAAATTGAGTTTTTAAATTAAAAGTAGTAGTAGTAGTGACCTTGAAACAAAAAAGTACTTTAGGAGACAAAATTCTGTTTCTTTCGTGACAAAAATGACTGTTAATTCTAGCGTTAGATCTTAAAATATTAAACAAAACACATTAGAAACAGAAATATATTAAAATAAATATGATGAAAATATTCCTTATAATAACCTTATAATAACTTTACCCTTGGAAATAACACCATTAAGTTATTACTACATGTATATAACATTATAAATCATGATTATATGCAGATTATTTGTTGTCGCTGTAGGAGGCCTTAATGAGAATACAGACGTGTCAAGCCATGCATTAGGTCAAAGTTCAGCCACCTGACCTCCCCCATCACACTCCCTCCTTCCCTGAAGCAATAAACAGATAATTTAGGTTGCAAAGAGATGAAGAAATGACAAGGATAGGTGAGGCTATTGCATTGCTATAAAAGCCACTATTAAAGCCCCAGTGTGTAGGATTCGTGGCGCATAGGTGGATGGTGCTATTGCATTTTCTGTTTTAGCTACGGCAGACCTTGAGGGTCGCGAGCCGCGCGCCGCTACTGTATACGCAGTCCCGTTTTTTTTTTGTTTTTTTTTTTCTTTTCTCATGAAAACACACATTCCCGATCGTGTAGCATGACACTCTACACATCAAATGAAACCTTACAGTCTCCTCTTTTTGACTATGCAATTCATTTCCCTGCACAACAATCAGTCCCCGAGCACATGGGGCTTTTATACGGAAAAGCACAAAACGAGGTTTGTTACTTAGCTTACCTTTGAAGGCTCTGGACAGGTCAAACTCTGTATTTCACCATAAACTTATAGTCCACAATTTAGTCCAAAACACGTGTTAGATCCATTACGACGTCTGATCCGGCAGCATGCTTGTGTTGTTTACCCAAAATCACAAGCCTTGCCGAAGGCGGAGCCCAAATGTCCTTCTGCGGCTCTCGTATTCAAAATGGCTGCCTCTATATGGGGACGATCCCCCTTTTATGCTGGTATATCTAAGTCCAAAAGAATACTTTGATTTCATGATGGAAGTGAAAAGGCTTGGAAAACAATGTATTTTTGAATGGGTATCTTCAATTTCAGTAATTAACGGGTACAAATCTTATCTTGTCCCTTTAAGATACGGAGCAATGCATTTAAAAACAAGTATTATGATTTAAAAAAAAATAAAACTCTAAGCAGCAGGCCATGTGGCTTCTAGTGTTTGTCAATCCTTGATCCTAATCCTTTCACACGCACGTCTTGATAAACAAGTCCAACAGCGGCCACAATGTTAAAGGACATTTTTACGCCTAAATGTAAATAACACGAAGGCATTCCTGGTTTGTACACTGTCAGGTCCCTGTGGCTTTTAGAGAAATAGATTTTAGTACAAACACTTTTCTGATTTTCTGCTACATATTCATCCATAATAGGTAATAAACTATCAAATGCTTGATTAGCTCAGCTGACGGTCAATGGTAAAATTTTTATTATATGATTTATTTGGTTTATTTATTTATTTTCTCTAATCACAGTAACAGGGTTGCAGGTAACAGGGTTGCAAAATCGCGCTAATGTTAGCTTTATCTCAGGAATAGAAGCTAGCTGTTTAGCTAGCTGTTATTACTAATCAAGAGGAAAACGTATTTATGCAAATACGTAAAGGAAAAAAAAATTGTCTTATTCTGATCATTTGCATAACAGGGTTGCATGAGGCAGAGTGAGACATTCAATCAAGGCTAACGATGTTATAAAAATATGAAAAATAGAAGAGAAGACAAACCTTTGCTCTGCCCATTCTTTTGGAAAACTGTTTGATGATGTCAAGTCCAGGGGATCATGTGGTTCACTGTTGATTGATTGATTGATTGATTGATCATGTGGTTCTGCTTTCTTCTTCTACCAGGCTAAAAATGTTCTGGTAACAGGGTTGGTGCATGTTGTGGGACACATGTTCCATGAATAATAATTATTATTTGAAATATTATGTCTATTAAAACAAATGTTCCACAATTACAAGAGATGGAAATGAAACAAATACAGTGATAATAAAAACAAGAAATTTCAATTCAATTTTAACAGTTTTATTTGAGATTCAATTTGATCATTAGAGGGGTGGGACAAGAGGAAAATGGCATTTTGGGGGTACTCCAGACTTATTTGGTATTTTAAAAACTATTTTAAAAACTTCTTTTCTCTTAGTTTTTTTAGATTTGGTCTCAGGACAAGTAAATTTACTCAGAAACTGTATGTTTTAGTATTTTGTATGTGGATTATTTAATATTTGATGCGTGGGACGTAAAATGTCCTCCAATTCTGGAATGACCCATACAATCAAAGAACTCAGTATTCTGTGAGTCTTGCAAAATCAGTGAAAATCCACTGAAACCTCCGGCAGTCTGGGGGATAGAATTCTGAAAACAGGCCGGCAGTGAATGAGTTAATAGTGAAGCGTGGGGGGGGCACGGCTCCGGGAGCCCCCGAGGGGAGCGGAGACATGAGTCACTGAATCCACAGGAAGCACCGCGCTCACCCAACGGCACTGCCACGTCCCGGGACACGACGCGCAGAAGTGCGCGACACGTGCACCCCTCATCGTGGACAAATCCATGTGACCGGCGTGAGGCCACGCGTACACCAGGGCTGCGAGCACGAGATCGAACTGCAGCGCCCGGACCACGTCCTCTCAGCCCGAGCCACAAACCAGCCGCACGAAACCAGCAAAGAGCGGCACGTGGTGGTTTAATCCCGGTTTAGTCCAGGTCTAGACCTGGTCCAGTCCTGGTTTAGTCCAGGACCAGTCCAGGTTTAGACCTGGTCTAGACCTGGTTTAGTCCATGTTTAGTCCTGGTCTAGTCCTGGTCTAGGTCCAGTCTAGTCCCGGTCCCCCCGCATCCCTCATCTATAACATCAATCGGCAAAGGTTTACGGTCTCTTAGCCAATCAGAACGCAGAACACAATGTTACACTATAAAAAAAAAAAATTTTAAATTAAAAATCCGCGAAACAGCGAGGCCGCGAACAGTGAACCGCAATAGAGCGAGGGATTACTGTACTTTCTGTTTTATTCCCATGTGTCCTTATCTCTGTGGAATCCCTCAGTGGTGCTGTAGGTTCCTCAGTGGTCCTGTAGGTTCCTCAGTGGTCCGGTAGGTTCTTCAGTGGTCCGGTAGGTTCCTCAGTGGTCCTGTAGGTTCCTCAGTGTCCTGTAGGTTCCTCAGTGGTCCGGTAGGTAGGTAGACATTCAGTAAAGCTTAATTTCTGTTCTGAAACTTTTTAGTATTGATACATGCGCAAAAAGGCCACTCAATTATGTCCCTCGCCATGTCAAGGATTATCAGTACCTCATCTCGTTTATACATGAAAGTTCGATGAAAACGATAACGTCGGCTAAACAGGCGCCGCGACAACAGTTCACTAAAAGTAACGTAGAACATAAGCGTCATAATTGTAAACCTGCTAAACTGTTAATCGATAATTACAACTGCTGAAAATACATTTATGAGGCTCCTCAGCTGGTCCATGTGACGCTGCCGTCCTGATCCCAAAAGTCTTGGTTAAGTCCTGGTTTTGTTCTGGTTTAGTCCTGGTTTAGTCAAAGTTTCTCCAGTTAAATCCTGGTTCAGTTATAGTTAATCCCAGTTTAGTCCTCGTCCTGATCCCAAAACCTGCCTGAGCTTGTAGTCGTACCCCTTCGTTCCAAGTCTGGTCGAGAGCTTACTTCGTTTCAAGGGGTATGTAGCCCGAGGTCGTGGCCCAAGCCCCTTGCCCTCACATGAACGAGCAAAACCAAGGGGTAGGGGTAAGATGAAGGGGTAAGACAGAGGAATGGGACGCAGCCCAAGACTTTTAAAGACCGAGACAAGACAAAGACCTCTAAGGGTCCAGGTTGAGGCAAGACCAAGGCTTTTAAAAGCTCAAACCTTAGTATGGATTAGTACAGGGGTGCCCAAAGTCGAACCTGATTTTCGCTACTTTGGACAATTCGCTCATGCGATTCTTTCAGTTATGAGACTTATTTTGTTTTGTATTCACCAGGAGCTGATTCAAAACGCTGATGATGCCAACGCGACAGAGGTCATTTTCATTCACGACAGCAGGAGCTACGGGACGGACGACCTCTGGACTGAAGGCCTGGCCAAGTTCCAAGGTGTGCATGGTTTAAATGTTTTACACTTCGACTTTATTCATCCTCAAGGGAAATTATTACAGTAGCGCACACATCACAATATAATAACAAAGAGAAAAATATGAACAGTAATAATAAATTCTAAATAAGCAGCAAAAGTAGCAAGAGACTGAGTCACACAAGGTGTAATTATATAAATGTATAGACGGATTATTAATTTATGAATACAGCGGATGTGCGTGTGCAGCCTGAGTGCAGAAAACGCCGCCGTCTGTGCGCTTAACCTGAAGCTGCAACGTTAACGAGCGCTTTTATCAGCACAAAAAGTACAAATTTAATAGAAAATAAGTGATAAAAATAAAAATATCTTGGCCAAAACAGTGCAAAGACTGACTGTGACATAAGGGTGAGTTGTAGTTATAGGGAGTATTATCTTTTATTAGCTCAGTGATGCCCTCTGCTGTCATTGTCTTATTGCATTATTATAATTCAACCCAAAACACTGATGTTTGTTTCTATGGATACACCATTGCTCTGTGATGGGTGCTGGTAAACCCAACATATACTGTAAACAAGGAAAGGAAGACGAGACAGATTAGGTTTTTCACTTGCAAGCGGAGAACGATCAGAGAGAAAAGCCCAGATAACAAATGCTCTGGCACAATCTGCTCTGAGCGCTCTGAGCCTGGAATGTTCCACAGTATGACATTAAACAGCTCTACTTTTATTCAATTACAGGCGGTTTTATAGCTGAATAATCCCTAGAAAAACAAACATTCTGACTGTGAGCGGGGTCGCCTCTCCACAGATCTGACCTGGAACTCTGTCCGGTTTGGTCTCCATGAAGATAGAAAGGTTTAATGCCGTACTGTGAAACATTCCAGATAAATCAATAAAACCAGGACTAAACCTGAACTAAGTCAGGTCTAAACAAGGTCTAAACCAGGTCTAAACCAAGACTAAACCAGATCTAAACCAAGACTAAACCAGATCTAAACCAAGACTAAATCAGGTCTAAACCGGGTCTAAACCGGGACTAAACCAGGTCTAAACTGCCTCTAAACCAGAAATAAGTCAGGTCTAAACCAGATCTAAACCAGGACTAAACCGGGTCTAAACCAGGACTAAACCAGGTCTAAACAAGGTCTATACCACGACTAAATCAAGTCTAAACCAGGACTAAACCAGAACTCAGTCAGGTCTAATCCAGGTCTAAACCACGGCTAAATCAAGTCTAAACCAGGACTAAACCAGAACTCACTCAGGTCTAAACCAGGTCTAAACCACGACTAAATCAAGTCTAAACCAGGACTAAACCAGGTCTAAACCAGATCTAAACCAGGACTAAACCGGGTCTAAACCAGGACTAAACGAGGTCTAAACAAGGTCTAAACCACGACTAAATCAAGTCTAAACCAGGACTAAACCAGAACTAAGTCAGGTCTAAACCAGGTCTAAACCACGACTAAATCAAGTCTAAACCAGGTCTAAACCAGGTCTAAACCTGGACTAAACCTAAAAAAAATCCCTTGAAAAACAGACATTGTGACTGTGAGTGGGCTCGCCTCTCCAAAGATCTGACCTGTAACTCGGTCTGGTTTGGTCTCCATGACGATAGAACGGTTTAAAGCCATACTGTGGAACATTTGATGAACCTTTTGAAGTAAATAAACACATCCTCGTTTCCATTTGTGTTAAGGTCCAGCCCTGTACACCTACAACAACGCCGAGTTTACGGAAGAGGACTGGGCGGGAATCCAGAACGTGGCCCGGAGCGTCAAACGGGATGACCCAAATAAAGTGGGTCGCTTTGGACTGGGGTTCAACTCTGTTTACCACATCACAGGTAACTTCCCCAGGACTCTGGTAACAGTTCACCATGAATTAATGAACGCAAAACCGAGGTCACGGGAGGATTCGTTCACATCAGAAATAATGAGAACACAAAAGAGGAATGTTTGGCCTAATGTGTCTGGCTTTTATTGGCGTCACCAGATACAAATACCAGAATGGCCCCGATGACCACCTCCCCATGCTCGAGCGCCACCCACTTCACCCCAAACCCTCAAACATAAAATATATATAATAAAAAAACATGAGCTGTTCATAAATCGCCCACCTCCTTCACCACAGTCATAAGCCCCTTTTACTTGCCCCAAAAAAGTTCACAAAGTTTCGTGCTCGTGTTTGCAGGTTTACTCTCGATCCTCACGTTTCCACGATCCTTGCGCTTCCACGATTTCAGTCGGTTCAGCACTTTTCCAAAGCCCAACAGCTCCCGCAGAGAAATTAAATTTGTCAACTGGACAAAAGTTTATTTGGTCGAGTACGTGAAGCAGCTTGGATGAGCTGCAAAACGTCTTCAACCAAATAAACTTTTGTCCAGTTGACAAATTTAATTTCTCCTTTTACCATGGGTTCTACTTGGACAACTGAGGGATTCTACACAAATCCAACACATAGGATGATGCGATAATCCAAAAAAGGGGATATAATCCACAGCGTTCGCTCCACGGACTCAACAGCACCTGACACGTGTCCCCAACAGCCAGAGGCGGTTCTTGGGGGGGGCGAGTGGGGCAATTGCCCAGGGCGCAACGTCGTGAGGGGCGCCATGCCGAGCGCTTGAAAAAAAAAAAAAAAAAAAATCTATCATATCACTGTGTAGGAAATTGGCAAATTAGCGCCCCCTCTGGCTGCAAGCGCCCGCGCAATACATTCCCTTCCACGTGGGCCAATGCGCAGCACAGAGACCTGCTGGAGCCTACAGCGGCGCGAGAGGAAAGGAAGAGAGAAAGAAAGAGAAGACAGAGAGAGAGGAGTCACCCCCTCCCTCTCTGCGGCCGGTAACTGACAAAGCGTCTCAATCTGACAGTACACCGGCCGCGAGTCCAGCTCACACTACCACGATTTGACCAATGTCACGGCACTAGTTGCTAAGAGGAACTGACCAATGATAGCTCCTACTAGCTCCTGTCAAGAATCGCTCGCATCGGGAACACAGAAACTACAGAAGACAATAGTAAACGAAGTTAGTATAACGCAACATTTAATCACTTTTAAATCGATCGTTCACCCTCCGTGGTATTTACTATGAATACAACGTACAAAGACACACTTTACATGGGAATTTGTAGAGATACGCGATCAGCATTTTCAATAGAGGCGACGTGAATTACTTATCCTGGACAACACTTCATCTGGGAGCTCTGTCGGATTTGCTGGACACTATCTCATCTTTGCTTTTGGTAAGTCATGTCATGAAATGTGTGTTTGTCATATCACTATTCTATTTTAGCGCTATTGTATTATATTGTATTAATTATATTAATTATATTAATTATATTAATTATATTAATTATATATGTTATATTATGTTATATTTATTATATTATATTATATTATACTGAGGAGAAATCTGTGTGAGGAAAGTGAGGAATAGTTGTGTGTGATAACTTTTTGTTTGTGTGTGTGCCTGTGCAATCTGTAGAATAAGACAGAAGAAGAATAAATGTTTAAGGTGAGAGTAGCCCCCTTTGTGTGTGTGTGTGTGTGTGTGTGTGTGTGTAGGGGATTTTGAAAAAATCGTTTGAATAATCGTGATTTCAATATTGACTGAGATCATCGTGATTATGATTTTTTCCATAATCGAGCAGCCGATGGTTGTATTTATATATCTGATTGTATATATTTTTGCCACTTTTATGTGTAGAGTTTATTTATTATTTTTTATTTATGTTATTTTTTTGAAAGTTGTGATAATGAGAACCACTCTATAGTGATAATTAAACATGGCTGCTTGTGGTAAATTTTGTGGGTTTTTTTTTTTCCTTGGGGGGGGGGCTTGTGTTTTGTTTTGTTTTTTCATTCCGATTCCGGGGGGCGCTCAGAGGGGGTCTCGCCCAGGGAGTAATTCAATGTAGAACCGCCACTGCCAACAGCGTGTGACGTCACTATCTGCCCCCGCGAGCGTCCCCCGGGCCCTTGGAGAGGGGCAACCCACAGTCTAATGCATTCTACATGATAGTACATAAATATAAAACATAAAGAACCAGACACCAATTAATATTAACAAATAAGTTTCAGTCCTCGTGGACCCACCGCCTGCAGGAGGATCCATAGGGGCCGGTGCTCTGGGCGGCGGATCTGTCTGGACAGTTGCCCCCGCGACCCGGACCACGGATTAAGCGGAAAAAAATGAATGAATGAAATGAAGTTTCACCCCAGCTGAGCGAATCTGTAAACTGTGAGGAAGTGGTCATTACGCTCTTATTGATTGATTGACTGATTCGTATTTATTTCAAGTGTGTGCCAAGACAGAAACAATAATCATTTACATATTATATCTACTTTGTAAACAACAGAAAAGCACATGAAGCATTTATACATTAAGCATTTATGGACACGCGCAATACCATACATTACGCTCAGATTAACTTTTATGACTTTAGTCCACAACCACAACATGCCAGCACAGAACCGCGCAGAATAAAATACCAAAACAGTGGGCTACACACACAAAGCACATCAGGTAACAGTGGCAGACGTCAGCCCCATGCATTAAACAACTGCATTAAAATCATGGAAATCAATACTCAACCCAGCCAGAATTAAAACCATGCCAAAAAAATCATTAAAATGATGCCGATAATAAAGTGCGAAAGTGCCTGCTCTTCTCCACAACCCGATCGATAATGTCATCTGTGTCCAGGTGTTGCACATTTTTTGCCCCCCGACACCAGTGTTTTCTTCAATTTTTCCCTCTTTTTCTCCGCACACCCCTTGTGTCGTTTAGTGCCTCCTCCTCGATTCATTTTACTAAACTATAATGCTAAGTATCCAACCGTCCGTCTGTCTCCTCTTCTACTTTGACTAACTTGACCACACGACCACAATCTTCACCGTTCTATTTCTCATGAAAGTGATTCAATGTTGTGTTGTACTAACTTCCTCCAAAAGGTTTACTGTTGTCTTCCGTATAAAGTGTTTTCCACTTCATGTGCGAGCGCTACAGATTCCTGGTAGCAACTAGTGCCATGAGTGGTCAATTCTCCGGCTGTGAGAATTTCCCATAAGGCAGTGCTTTACTTCAGTTGTCACAAACAAATATAAAATACAGATATATTTGTTTTATTTCAAACTGTGCACATTTTTAACATTGTAGGAAGAAATATCCCGGCAAAATAAAATAATGTAAAACCTTAAGCACATCATCACAGTGCCACCGTCACTGTAATATATATGTAGTTTTAAGTGGTATAAATACTGAACGGATCCTTCTGATTACAGCAATAGGGCGGAGTTTTTAAGACTGTGGAGACCGCCCAGTCCGTCACTGACCACAGTGCCTCACAGTAGGGCTGCTCGATTATGGAAAAAATCATAATCACGATTATCTCAGTCAATATTGAAATCACGATTATTCAAACGATTTTTTCAAAATCCCCTACCTACACACACACACACAAGTGGGCTACTCTCCCCTTAAACATTTATTCTTCTTCTGTCTTATTCTACAGATTGCCCTAAACTTAATAAAATACAACCTAACAAATATAAACATAAAATAGCCTGGTGCTATGATATACACACAAGCACACACACAAACAAAAAGTTATCGCACACAGATATTCCTCACTTTCCTCACACAGATTTCTCCTCAGTATAATATAATATAATAGCGTTAAAATAGAATAGTGATGTGACAAACACATTTCATGACATGACTTACCAAAAGCAAAGATGAGATTCTGTCCAGCAAATCCGAAAAGAAGAATCTCCGAGATGAAGTGTTGTCCGTCATAAGTAATTCACGTAGCCACTGATCGCCTATCTATGCCGATCGTGTATCTCTACAGTCCCGTATAAAGCGTGTCTTTGTACGTTGTATTCATAGTAAATACCACGGAGGGTGAACGATTGATTTAAAAGTGATTAAATGTTGCGTTATACTAACTTCGTTTACTATTGTCTTGTGTAGTTTCTGTGTTCTTGGCTTCATATGCGAGCGTGTGCGTTCTTGGTAGGAGCTCGTGCCGTCATTGGTCAATTCTTGGCAGCAAATCGTGGTAGCAACTCCTGCCGTGTGATTGGTCAATCCCTGGTAGCAACTAGTGCCGTGATCGGTCAATTCTTGGTAATTCTTGGTAGCAACTCGGGCAGACATTGGTCAAATCGTGGTAGTGTGAGCTCGACTCGCAGCCGGCCGCAGGCGCCAGCTCGTCTCTGCGCACGTCCCTCTCGACAGACAAATGAAAAAATAATCGTTTGGACTCGATTATATGAATTTTGAGATTGTTTGACACCAAAATCAAAATTGTGATCAAAATTCAATTAATTGCACAGCCCTACCTCACAGTATGCTCTCTATGGCTGTCTTTAGTAAGTATTTGTGTTTTTTCCACAGATTTGACCTGTATATTCAGTGCAGGTCACCTGGGCATGCTGGACCCTCAGGAGAAGATATTTGATGACAAAAATGGAGGTTTGCAGTGGTCTTTGGATGATGAAGACGACCGACAAGCACTTACAGAGATGCATGACCAGTTCCAACCTTTCAGAGACATTGTTTCACTTTTAAGTGGACAAGAGTGGGCCAGAATTATCCAGGAAGATCAGAATTTCTCTGGCACGCTATTCAGATTCCCCTTACGCACAGAGAAATCACAAATATCTGACAATCTTTACAGTTACGAGAGAGTTGTTGAGCTTTTCAGCAGTTTCATTGCTGACGCAGACGTGAGCCTTCTCTTCCTCAAAAATGTCTCATCCGTCTCCCTCATCCACATTGACGCTGAAGGGTCTGTCTCTACTCGACTAGAAGTGAAATCCACAACCTCAGAAGATGTCAGTTTAGAGTCATTTGAGGGTGCCACCACAGGATATACGACAATCAAATCCATTACTCTCAAGTCAGACGAGCTCAAAGAAACCAAGTGGCTACTCACGTCTTGCACTCTGAAAGAAGGCCACGTGGACAAGCTCGATTACCTTGCGGAGAGGCTCAAATTCGTACCTAGGGTGGACTTGGCGTTCCCTTGCGATGACAACGAAGACTGTAGCAAGAGTAGACTGTGCTGCTTTCTCCCCCTGCCAAACAATGAGTCAAACAAGACGGGGCTCCCAGTGTACGTCAATGCATACTTCGGCCTCACAGACAACAGGAGAGAGATCAAGTGGCAAGAAGAAGACCAGATGAATGACGAACACGCCGTCTGGAACGAGCAGCTCATCAAGGAGGTGCTTCCGGAAACTTTCCTCACAATCCTTCAAGACGCCATCAGACTTGTCCAAGACTACGTCCTACCGGCGAATTCCGTCTACAGCCTGTGGCCTGATCTATCCCAAGTGCAACACAAGGAGAGGTGGCATGAGGTGGCCTTGGATGTTCTCAGTAAGTTGTTCGATCAGAATATTGCAGTTCTGTCTCTTGCCAAAGATGAGCGGCAGTTCATCACGCTGTCCGAAGCTGTGTTTCCATGTAATGGTCCGACGCCATCAGACACGCTGGCCGCCATCAAGAGAGTCCTGGTGTGCCGTGGTGAGAACCTGGTGACTTTATCAGACAGTGTGGCCAGAGGTTTGAAAACAGCTTATCGAGACTTTAGTTCTCTAACCCATGTGACTCCAACCTTCCTGAGAGGCATTCTTCACAGCACTGGTGTTGAGGACATCGCTGGCGTAGACAGGCGGACTCTGCTGGAGTATGTTTTGAGCGATGGACAGTACGCAGAACTCCATGGTCTACAACTGCTTCCTCGCAGCGACGGTTCCTTCAAATCCTTCACAGACAGAGAAGAGGACTCCGTGTTAATTGACAGCAAGGAATTTCCAAGGTATTGCACTTATTTATAAATTACATTTTATGAATTGTTTGGACATAGTGCCAGATTCATAGTATGGGATTTTTACATTAAAGGGCCCATATCGCACTATTTTCTTTGTGTTATAATTTTCATCGTCACAAACACATCTGGAGTTGTGTTTTGTTTCATTCACACATGTTTAACACACAAACCTGCAGATTTAGGCCTTTGCTCAAACAGTGAGAGATCCAGGACTACATTCATACCGTACTCCATACAACTGTACAACAACTCACCCTTATGTAACAGATGGGGATGCACGATATATCGGCATTAACATCGGTATCAGCCGATATTGCCAAAATTTTAACATATCGGTATCAGCCCGTGTAAAAGTGGGCCAATATTAACGACTGATATTTGTCAGTACAGTAATCCCTCGAATTAACGTTTTCTCACAGTTCTCTCTCGTTTAAACACTCAAACTTTCGTAGATTTTCAACAAAATGTATTAATAGTGAAGTGTGGGGGGGGAGGGACCCCGAGACCCGTGCCCAAACTGTGCCTCCTCCTCGGGACCACGTCCACGGTCCAGGTTTAGACCTGGTCTAGACCTGGTTTAGTCTGCGTTTAGTCCTGGTTTAGTTCCAGTCCATCTATAACATCAATCGGCAAAGGTCCCTTAGCCAATCAGGACGCAGAACACTATTTTAAAAAATGAAATTGAAAAAAAAAAAAAAAATCAGGAGTCAAAACACGTTTTGAAAATAAAAGAAGACATTCAAAAATTCATTTTGCATGATTTTCAGTCTGTATAAAATGTTATCTCAGAATTAAAAATATCGGTATCGGCCGATAACAGCAATATCAGATATCGGTATTGGCAAAAAATTTCACATCGGTGCATCCCTAGTAACAGATAATACTCCCTACAACTGTATACAGCTGGTTTTGTACATCTTATTTGATATTGTATTTTATATTTGACTACTACTTTTCTATTTAAATCTGATTGTACATTATCATTATTTTTATGTATATACCGTACTTTTTGGACTATAAGTCCCTACTTATTTCTCACACTTCGGACCCTGCGGCTTATAGTCAGGTGTGTCTTATGTATGGATTAATACGTTATCTTCTTTATCAAGACAGTGAGGAGAGTTCCTGAATGAATGAAGCCTTGTGTTAGTCACTTAAAATCTCCTACACAGGTTCTGTGAGGTCGAGTTCAGGGGGTTTACCTTAAAGTTAAACTTGAAACTTTATTTTAAGGCTTCCAGAGGCGACAGGCAGGCAATTTTACAGTTGTTTTACTGCCGTGTTACTACCGTAGGCGCTGTTCGAAAAAAGCACGTACCGGTATTTACGTTAATTAAAATGAAAAAAAATCCTGTTGTGTACCATCTTTCTGAGTAAATATCTTAAGTTACAATGTGGACACCTGCAGCTTATAGTCAGGTGTGCTCTATAGTACAAAAGAACTGCCATTTGCACTGAGTTTTGGACTATCTCTACCACTACCTCTACCCGGTATGCTGTATGTGTGCATATGTGTCTTGTTTTTAGCATAGCATGATAAAAGGAGAAGTTCAATTTGTCAACTGGACAAAGTTTGTTTGGTTGAAAACGTTTCGCCGCTCATCCGAGAGGCTTCGTCAGCTCTGGTTATTGTACTGGTTAGACACTGCTTATATCTAGCTGCCGGGAGGCGCTCCCTTCACTGAAAAAACTCTGAAAACGACCACCACTAATCTGTCTCTTTGTTTTTCAAATTACTCTGGCGACTAGTTTCGCCTCCCTATTCAACGTCTAACGACCCTCTCCACCCCTCTGCCCTGGATCGTCTGCCCTAATGTTTCTTTGTCTGTTATGACTTGGTTTAAAGGGATATGCCACCCCCAGGTCAAATTTGGGCATCTCCCCACAGTCCAGAGACTAAAACAAGTGATGCGTGAAAAGTCCCTCAGTCGTCCAGGTAGAATCCATGATAACAGGAGAAGTTCAATTTGTCAACTGGACCAAGTTTGTTTGGTTGAAAACGTTTCGCCGCTCATCCGAGAGGCTTCGTCAGCTCTAATAAGAATACTGGTAAGACACTTGCTTATATCTTGCTGTAGGGAGGAGCTACCTAGCTAACTACTTTCCGGAACTATCTCATTGGTTTAAACCAATGAGATAGTTCCGGAAAGTAGTTAGCTAGGTAGCTCCTCCCTACAGCAAGATATAAGCAAGTGTCTTACCAGTATTCTTATTAGAGCTGACGAAGCCTCTCGGATGAGCGGCGAAACGTTTTCAACCAAACAAACTTGGTCCAGTTGACAAATTGAACTTCTCCTGTTATCATAAAACAAGTGATGAAAAGCATTTTCCTGGTCACCCAGCCATTGTCCGAGTCTGTTAGCACTGACCGCCGCGCGCAGCTGCTGCTCCTCCGCGTTAGACTGGAGGCAACGGCGCCAGAGAAAGATTTTGGCCAAAAGGAATTAATTTGCTCGATGCTTTTCCCAATTACTTTCTGTGTAGTGCGCATTCATATCGAGTGCAAATAAATGTACAAATCAACACGGAGAACTTGACTTGGTCATTTTGGGTGGGAACTATTTTTCAGTGCGGAAAAAGAAAGCCGAAGCACACAGCACACAGCGTAACGGGGGAACTCCCTTCCTGGTGCGTAAACAGGGATTCCCCTGTCAGCGTGGTGCGTGCTTCGTCTGTCTTTTTCCGCACTGAAAAATGACCAAGGCAAGTTCTCCGTGTTGATTTGCACATTTATTTGCACTCGATATGAATGCGCACTACACAGAAAGTAATTGGGAAAAGCATCGAGCAAATTAATTCCTTTTGGCCGAAATCTTTCTCTGGCGCCGTTGCCTCCAGTCTAACGCGGAGGAGCAGCAGCTGCGCGCGGCGGTCAGTGCTAACAGACTCGGACAATGGCTGGGTGACCAGGAAAACGCTTTTCATCACTTGTTTTAGTCTCTGGACTGTGGGGAGATGCCCAAATTTGACCTGGGGGTGGCATATCCCTTTAAGAATCGAATTATAGATGGGAGACAAGTTATGTCTAACTCCCCCATTTCTGTTTAACGACGGATTCTCTTTTTTGACAAAAATAGCCTCTTTAACTCCCCTCTCAAACCAGTTATTTTCCCTGGCTAAGATCTGAACCTCACTGTCCTCAAAAGAATGGCCCGTGGCTTCAAGTCAAAACAGACAAAGAAACATTAGGACAGACGATCCATTCTACCTGGACGACTGAGGGACTTTTCACGCATTTTAGCATAGCAGTTTTATAGTTTTTATTAGTACACTATTTATTCTTTTATACTTACACTGAGTGCACTTTGAAGGGGGGCTTCAAATCTCATACAGTCATACCTCACCTTACGAAATTAATTCGTTCCAGAAGTGGTTTCGTAACGTGAATTTTTCATAAGTTGAGTAGCTATGTGAATGTAAAACTCCTGATTCGTTCCAAGGCCCCATTCTTTCCGTTCCAAGGTTTTTTTTTTAATAGTGTAACTTTTTTTTAAATAGTCTAACATTGTGTTCTGCGTCCTGAGACTAGACCAGAACTAAACGTGGAATAAACCAGGTCTAGACCAGAACAAAACCAGGTCTAGACCAGGTCTAAATCAGGTCTAAATCTGGACTGGACCTGGACTAAACCAGGACTGGACCAGGTCTAGACCTGGACTAAACCGGTGCTAGACCAGGTCTAAACCAGGATTATCCCGGGACATGGCAGTGCCGTTGGATGAGCGCGGTGCTCGTGTCTCCGCGCTCCTTGCGTGTTCGGCTCTAGAGCCAAGAGGCAGACAAAGGAGCGGGGATAACAGCGGGGCTCTCCCTGGGGCGGGCTCTGGTTCTATCTGACTTCCAGAGCCGGGGGGCTGACACTGTGAGCTAAGAGGCCGAGAAAGGAGCTCTTTCAGCGGGCAGGATCGCGGGGTCTCGGCTTCCGGAGCCGTGTCTTTAAAGGTTCCATGACATGGTACTTCTTGATGCTTTTATATGGCTCCTTAATGACTCCCTAATACTGTAAATGAATCCTTCTTCAAAATCAAAACTCAGAGCATGAGAAAGAGAGATAAGATGAGAAAGAGTCATAAATGTCACTCTGGAACGGTCCATTATGGGCGTTGTTGCTTGAATGCAAATGAGGAGGAGAGATGGCCTATAGTAGCGGGTGGGGGCGTGGCCAAACTCCACTCTTTCCTCTTCAGCTGTGCGCTGTGACCCATTTCCGTGTTTTTGTGCGGAGGGACAGATCAGAAGCGTTCCATTGAAAAATAAACACATTTCCACAGAAAATAAAATTAAACCACTGAGTTATGTATCAATTGAAGACGCTACCCAGATACCCAGCCACTGATATTTAAGTTACCCTCTTTTTTTTTGGTTCATTTTCACTGAAGTATGTCGAATATATTGCAATGCATCGCAATAATTCAAGTATCGTGATGCATCGTGATAGTATGGCATCGTGGCATATGAATCGTGATTCGAATTAAATCGTGACTTCTTTGCCAATACCCACCCCTAGTTTCCATACACCTTTACTAGAATCATTTGTCTGATTTCAGGTCTGGAATTGTCCATATCTAGTAAACTAAAGGTAGTTGTTAACTTGAAAACTACCACTTCATGACATCACAAGGTGAACAGAGCATTTTGAGCTTTGTGGATGTAGATAGAGAAAGAATAAAAGATTACTCAAATATGAAACAAAACACAACTCCTGGTATGTTTTGGATGAGATCCCATGTGATCAGAAAATAGTGTAATATAAAGGTACATGTACACTGCCTGACAAAAGTATGAGGACGACGGGATCATTCGTGATGCTGGGGTACTGAGCCAACTTTTCAATGTATCAGGCATTATTTAAATGTGATGTACTTAAAGGAAAAGTAACGTTTTTTTACAATCTGAGCCTTCTTTCGGCAATAAAACAAGTAGTTTTACTCACCCATAGCAGTTTGGTGTCATTTTGAGCAGTTTCGTAGAAGTTATGTTGTAGCGTATCCGTTAACTTGAGTGCTCGGGGCATTACTTTGCGGTCTCCAAATAACACAAACTTTAGCACTTTTCAAATCATAGAAGCCCAATGTCTTAATCTACGATTTCGTTTGGTCAAAAGTGGCCTGTAATCCGAGATTTAGCCATAGTTTCGAGTAGATGAGGAGGCCATGAGCGGACTGTGCTCTCAGCTCCCGGGACCCAAACATGAAACGCAAAGCTGTAAACTATGGATAAATCTCGGATTACAGGCCACTTTTGACTCAAATGAAAGTGTAGACTAAGACATCGGGCTTCTATGATTTGAAAAGTGCTAAAGTTTGTGCTATTTGGAGCCCGCACGGGGCATATTACATGCTTGGGGAATATATTATATGCCCAGAGCTATGGCTAGAAGTTGCGCTAGGCTAACCGCAAATCTAAAACATCTCTGGAAGTACTCCATATGACACCAAAGTGCTATGGGTGAGTAAAACAACTTGTTTTATTACCGAAATAAGGCTCAGATTGTAAAAAAACATTACTTTTCCTTTAATACTATTTCATCGCATTTATTCAATTATATTATCACACGTTCTCATATTTTCAGATTGTGCGCAAATCCATTTGTGGACGAATATTACTCATGTTTTCATAGCATCCTTAAATTATGAAAATAATAGTTTGAACATTCAATTAATAATATTTTAAAATCAACAATATCGTAGAGTTCTCGAATCACCCCATATTCTCCTGGGACCCGGCCCATTCATTTGTGTCCTTTATAGTGCACGTCGAGTTACCAGTCGATCTTTTAAGTGTTTTGAGATAGACTCTAGTTTGTGGCAGCGCTATGATAAAAAATAAATAAATAAATAAACAATAATAATAATAATAATAAACATGCATAAATAAGTAAATAAATATAAATAAAATAAAAAATACATTAAAATACATAAATGCATAAATAAATAAATAAGAAATTAAAAGGGAATCTAAAAACTTTTTGAGGTGACTGTAGAAGCTTGTCAGAGATGTTGGTCATTAAGTTGTTAACGTCACTTGGATTTAACACTATTAACGTACATTACAGAGGACATGTTACAACATTATGAATAAAAATAAAATGTAATAAAATGTAAATGCTGAGGTGTTCATTTACCTCCAAATAGAAAATTTAAATAATAATAATAATAATAATTTAGATACACTTTTTTCTTCGGGTCCCAGGAGGATATGCATGACTGAAAGGACAGACAGAATTTGTAAAGCTGTGATTAAGGCCAAAGGTGGTTATTTTGATGAAAAAGCTTTTTAACTTGATATTGTTACATTTTTGCAATAATATGCCTTTACACATGATGAAATTTGCTTTAATATACAAATAAATTGATTTGTTGTCACTACCAATACGTCTTGTTATCATTATGAAAGTTCAGAAATACACAATCGTCCTAATACTTTTGTCAGGCAGTGTATTTTGTTTAGTAGTTGGGCCAAATTAAGTGAGGGCGATCAGAATGTTAACCAATATATTTTGTTTGCGCAGAACCTTGCTCCCCTTTTGTCAAAACCTCTTCATACCAGATGGCCTCAGTCCAGAATGTGTAAACCACCTGAGACAATTGGCAGAGCAAGGTAAGAACACATCTAACATAAAGTTTGTTCAGTATTTCTATTTAAGAGTCATTTTAGCTTAAAGGAATATTAACGTTTTTTTATCATCTGAGCCTTATTTCGGTAATAAAACACGTTGATTTACTCACCCATAGCACTTTAGTGACATTTGGAGCAGTTCCGTAGATTTGGTAGGTTAGGATATCCGGGTAACGTGAGTGCTCGGGGCACAATGTTGAAGTAAAAAATAACACAAACTTTAGCACTTTTCAAATCACAGAAGCTCGCTGTGTCAGCGTAGACTTTAAGTGGAGTCAAAAGCGTGATGCAAACATGCATTTATCCCGGTTGTGAAAACAAAATGACATCTTGGACGAAGTTGAGCTTTCACAAGTTTCCTCATCATAATCCGGAGCTACTTGCTTTGAGAATGGACCCAGACATGAAAGGCAAACCTGTAAGACGTTTGGACCATCGTGTTTGCAGTACTCACTTCAGTCCGGACGATTTTTTTACCAGCAAAGGAAAAGAAAGAAGGCCAGCGGGTTCAGCGTACGGTTCTGAGAAGTAATGTGATACCCATGGCTGTTCTCTGGTGCGCTGCTCCTCAAACTGTCTCCGCTTCCTTCTTTCTAATACCTCCTCATCCGTATACTCAGGCTCAAAACGATAGGGACGGCCATCATACTCAAATAAGTCCTCTTCAGTCTCAAAGTCCCAATCTTCAGCCATGTGTCGCTCGCAACAGAAAAGTTCAGAGCGGTGTTTATCTGCGAATCAGCTGGGAATTTGCACATGCGCGCTGTCCTCTATGATGACGTCATCAAATGAAACTATAGCTGGATATCGGGTTTCAGGCCACTTTGGACTCCACTTAAAGTCTACACTGACACATCGAGCTTCTGTGATTTGAAAAGTGCTAAAGTTTGTTTTATTTGTTGACCGCAATGTCATGCCCCGGGTACTCACGTTACCCGGATATCCTAACCTACCAAATCGACAGAACTGCTCCAAATGTCACCAAAGTGATATGAGTGAGTAAATCAACGTGTTTTATTACCAAAATAAGTTTCAGATTGTAAAAAACGTTAATATTCCTTTAAATCTATCTTTTTTGCAGATCTGTACATGATCATTGAGATGGATGCAGACCAGGTGTTGACATACACAAGAAGCCATATGCCCGAAGAGTGGAAGAAGCCAGGGAATAGCCTTGTAACGTGGGAGGTGAGCAGTGAGCGGCACCCCCCATTGAACTGGTTACAAGATTTCTGGAGATTTCTTCACACTCATTTTATGGAACTCGGTTGTTTGACTGGACTGCCCTTAATACCAGTTAACACAGTGTCTAGTAGCCAACCAGTAACACTTGCTAAAATACAAAGCAACCCAACTTTGATTTTTGAGAAAAGTAAACAAGTGACCTTGCCAGATACTATCATTCAGTTGGTTAACAAAGTTGGAGGCACCGTGGTGAAAGAAAATAATTGGCTAAAGCATGAAGACCTAGATTCCTATGTCCTGAGTCCATCTCCACAACATGTTCTGCAAGTGTTTGTAAATGTGCAGTCCCAGCAAATCGCCAAAGAGCTGATGGCTGCTCCTAAAGAGACTTTAGAGGAGCTAAAAGATTACTTCTCTCGACTTGATGTTCTCTCAAGCTGTGAAAAAGAATTACTTCTGCAGTTACCTTTGTTCCAGACCATGGCAGGACAGTACACCAATGCTCAATCCAAACAAGCTGTGCTGTTAATTTCTGGATTTACGATACCTGTAGATTTACCAATGCCTAACACAGTGTTGAGGTGTTCTACTGAGGCAGATCGCAGACTTTTTCAGCTACTCAAAATCACCCTCTTGGACACAGCACAAGCAGCCAGCCTTCTGATCGACAGTGTGGAAAACAGAACATGTGGCAAAACAGACGCTGAGAAAATCATGACATGGGTCCTAGACCATGGAAATATCCTTTTCTATCAAAACCCAAATTTAAAAGAAAGATGCACACATTTGCCTTTCATTGAAATAAATGGACAGTTAAAGAGATCATCCAGTCTTTATGACCCTACAGTTAATTCTTTTAAAGTTCTATTTGAAGATGATTACTTCCCACCAGCTGTGTACACAAAGACACAGCAGATGCTCGCAAGCTTGACTGATCTTGGACTAATTCATAAAGAAGGGGATGTGTCTCCTGAACACTTGCTGCATGCCGCCACACGGGTTGAAAACCTCACAAGTGGCAATCGCCAAGAGGCTCACCAAAAAGCACAGGTGTTACTGAAAATCTTGGATTCCCATGATTTATTAGAGGACTTTACCCATGACCAGATTGAGCGACTGAAAAGGATTAAGTGGGTGCCAGTGACAAATCCAAAGGACTTACAAAAGGACTCTGTAGAAAATGACTTCTTCTGCCCAGAGGAGATGAGGCACAGCATGTACGAAGACATAGTCGGGTATGTGATGCCCATGGAGGGAATGCTCAGTGAAAACATTTGCAGCAAACTTGGCCTCAAACAACCACCACCACCAGAAAAAGTAGCTGCAAATCTCTCAATCTTCATATCCAAAGCCAAGGAACAGGATAGGCCTGACACAAATGAGGATTTCAAAAGAAAACTGCGAAGCTTTTATGGTCATATGCAGAAGTCCATCCACGAATATGCTGCAATAATCAGCAAAGACACTAAATGGCTTTGGAATCGCAACCAGTTTGTGGCTCCCAGAGAACTGGTTCTAAACTTCCCAGATAATCTAGACCTGAGCTCTCAAATTGGTAAAGTTCCAGATGAATTTCTTCCATTCAAACATTTGTTTCAAGAGTTTGGGCTCCGTGAAGAGCTGACAGATGAAGAAATCATTGAGTTACTTTACAAGCTTAAACAAACCATTGAAGACAGAGAGGTGGCAGTTGCAATATCTTCTGAGGTTAAAGTGTCTATTGACATTCTGAACTGGCTTTGGAGAGAGAAGAAAGTGGCTCCCGATGATGTCCCTGTGCCAGTCATCGTACAACATGGACAATATACACTTAAATCAAAAGCAGTGGCTGTTTTCTGTGACTTGAGCAAAAATGGATTAAAGGAACTTGAGTGCAGCCAAGAAGAAATGCATGTAGTTCATGAAGAGATGCCAATAGCAACAGCAGAGTGGTTAGACATTCAACTCCTGAGTACTCATATTCTGGATCCAAAGTCAGTGGGAATCGAACAATGTGGGCAAACAGAACCAATAACAACAAGAATCAAAAACATCCTGAAAGAATATGATGAAGAACATGATATTTTCAAAGAGATCATTCAAAATGCTGAAGATGCTGGAGCACAAACATGTCAATTCTTACTGGATTTTAGAGTTCACAAAGATGACCCTGAAAGTCTCTTTGACCCAGACATGAAGTTGTGCCAGGGCCCCTGTGTGTGGGCGTTTAATAATGAGCAGTTTTCACCTGATGACTGGGAAAATATAGTGAAAGTGGGCTCCGCCTCCAAGGAGAACATGGTGGAAAAGATTGGCATGTTTGGACTTGGATTCAACACTGTGTATCATGTCACGGACATTCCCTCCATCCTCAGCGGCAGTATGCTCCTCATACTTGATCCAAATATTAGCCATCTTAAAAAACGCATCAAACACAAATCAAATCCTGGCATCAAGCTAGACCTATGTCGGCAGAACCTTTTTCAGTGGTTTCCTGGTCAGTTTGCACCTTATGAAGGTGTTTTTAAGTGTAGTTTCTCTGGTCAATCTCCTAAACACTATCCTGGCACCCTGATTAAATTACCATTCAGAACTGTGGAGGAATCACTTTCATCTGAAATAAGCTCTAAAGTTTATAACAATCAAGAGATTTTGGCTTTTCAAAAACACTTCACCAAAGACTCCCATTCACATCTAATCTTTCTTAAAAATATCAACACTGTGTCTCTACACACTGCCTCAAGCTCATCTTCGACTCCACTGACAGAAGGAGACATTGAAAATATTTTTACAGTCTCCAAGACCACACTGTGCTGCATGGATATTTCAGAGGAAAGTCCTGCATTCATGCAACAGCAGGCTGAGAACATGTTAATGCAACTTAACAGGAAATACAAAGAGGTCATCGACTGCAGCAAAGTGGAGATCGTGAAGATAACATGTCAGCAGTCAGGGGAAACACACGTCCAGTGCTGGCTTCTCTACAGCTGCTTTGGAACTAAAGAGGCATTAAAACTGGCCATGGGGAAAAACAAGAATTTAGCATTTTCATTGCCAGTTGGTGGCGTTGCTGTGCCTTTGCAGTGTAACCAGGAAGCTAAAACATTTGAAGCACCAGAGACACACCTGTCAGGAAAGGCATTTTGCTTCCTTCCCCTTTCCATTGACACAGGGCTACCATTCAATGTAAATGGAACATTTGCAGTGACAAGCAACAGAAAAGCTCTTTGGGGGAGCGGAGTTAAACATGAGTGGAACAAGTCTCTGCAGCAGGACCCAATCGTCTCTGCTGTCATCACTGCAGTGTTGACTCTTAAGAACATGTCACAAAATAAACAACTGGACCAGTACTGCTACCACACTTTCTGGCCTCACAGGGAGCATGTGAGTGACAATTTTAGGCCACTGGTTGATGCTTTTTATTCTGCTATTGCCCAAACTGGCAGTGCCCCAAAGCTTTTCAGTGATGGTCAGCATTGGTTCTCTTTGGAAAATACCCTTATTTTCCATGAAAGCATAGAGAAAGACAAGACTATTTTCCCACTTGTAATGCAAGTGTGCCAGAAACATGTCAAATCCAGTCATGCAGTTTCAGTGCCAGGCTGGGTACGGAATAGTTTTAAACAGGCAGGTCTTGAAAAGGCCTTACAACACAAGACTTGGAATTGGGAGAGGTTTTACAAAGAAGCAGTTTTTGCAAATCTCAGCCAAATTGATTCTGAATTGAGAGATAGATTGATGCTACATGCCATTCACCTCAAAATGAAAGAGACTGACTCTCTTTTGGTTGCATACCCATGCATCCCCACTACCAGTGGACAGCTGCAGTATATTCGAAACCTCGTTGACCCAAATGGGAAAGTGGCCTGCCTGTTTGAACACGAAGAAGGGCGCATACTTGGAGGGACCATAAATGACTTCTGCTCCTCTGAAAATGTTTCACGTCTACAGGGGCTTGGAATGGCATGTGATATGCTTTCTTTAGAAGACATTACCAAGAAAGCAGAAGCCGTCAGTAAAGTCTGGGTCAAAGACAAAAACAAGGCATATAAACACATAAAATGTCTTCTGAACCTTCTAAAGCATCACTTGGATGATGATGACTCTCCTTTCTGGGAAGCTTTGAGAGCCACTCCATTTCTGCCATCCTTTTCACCTGGAGACGCAACCATGGAGAGAGGGGTGACGTTGCAAAGACCTGCTGATGTTTTTGTAGACACGTGTGCTCTTCTTGTTAACATGACAAAGCCTGTTGTAGAGCTTTCTAAACTTAAAATACATTCATCTGACCCAGTTCTACAGATGCTGAGGGTAAATGACAATGCAAGCCCTAAAATGGTGCTTGAGCAGCTAAAAGAAGCACAAGCACAGTGTCAGTCTTTGGACAAATCAGTGCTGCACAAAATGGCAAGTGAGTGCTACAAGTTTCTAGATCTCCACCTGTGTGATTCAGAAGAAGACATGAGAGATGTCATGGTGCAGAGTTCAAAGTCATTTAGATTTGTCCTTGTTGCTGATAAATTTGTCAACATCAACTGTGTAGCGGAAAAGGCACAGTTTGAAGCTAAACCCTATCTCTATGCCCTTCCACACCAGTTTACACATTTTAAAAGACTCTGGGAAATGGTTGGCGTGAATAAAGAGTTTTCTATTAGCCAATGCATGGAGGCCTTGAAGAGCATCAACTCTAAACACAGAAATAAACCATTACCAAAAACTGATCTGTTCGTTTGCTTGACTATTTTGAACAGAGGTATTTTTGAAACTGGGGAAAGGCCACAAAACTGCCTTGTCCCCAATAAAAAGGGCATTTTACAACCTGCACAAACCATGTTCTACAATGACAGTCCATGGATGCCTGTGAAGAAGGGAGTCACCTTGTGTCATGAAAACATACCACGAGTAATGGCAATCAACTTGGGCATTAGAACAACTAGGCACCACACATTGTTGAGTAATGTCGTTGAACACATGTCACCATTTATCTTTAAATTTGAGCAGCAAGAAGAGCTAACCGTTCGAATCAAAAATATCATCTCAGCCTATCCAGCGAAGAAGGACATTCTTAAAGAACTGATTCAAAATGCTGATGATGCAGAGGCCACGGAAATCCATTTTGTTTGGGACAAAAGGCAGCATGGAAGTACGAAGACGTTTGGGGATAGATGGAACGCTCTGCAAGGTCCAGCTCTGTGTGTGTTCAACAATAAAGTCTTCTCTGATGCAGATTTAAAGGGAATTCAGCAGCTGGGAGAGGGTGGGAAGCACACCACTCCAGGGAAGACTGGAAAGTACGGGCTTGGATTCAACTCTGTTTATCATCTGACCGACTGCCCCTCCATCCTCACTGGGGATAAGTTACTCTGCATATCTGACCCCAACCAAAACTACATTGAGAGTCCCTCAGACGTTCCACCTTCTGGCATTGGTTATGAATTAGTTGACAATTTCAAAGAGATGTACATGGATGTCTATGAAAGTTTTCTTCCAAATATGTTTTCTCTGAACGAAGGGACCATGTTCAGGTTGCCTTTAAGAACAGATGACATGGCAAACGCTTCCAAGATATACCAAAGTCCCGTTACTGTAAATGACATGAAAGAACTCTGCGCTGCCCTTGCTGAAGATCCCGAAGGATTGATACTTTTTCTAAAACACATTTCCAAAATAGAACTTCATGAAATTGACACATCAGGAAGTCGACTCACCACTTTTATGGTGCAAAAGTGTGTGCCAAAAACAACTTCCAATGAAAAAGACACTTTTGTTAAATTAAAACAAAAGTCACTCTCTTCAGATAAGCCAGTAGAACCACAGAAGGTAATCTATGAAACTGTGATTTCAACATCACAGAAAATAACAACTACATGGGTCATTGCAGAACAGTTTGGCTCAGTTGACAACAAACTCACAGTACCATATGACAAACTTGCTCATGCAGCAGTAGCAGCATGTGTGAGTCAAGAAAAGCCTAAAAACAAGTCTGAATGTTTTGGGAGACAAACATTTAGTCTTAGTCTCCATTTTAAAGGAGTAGCGTTTTGTTCACTTCCTTTGCCTGGTCACACTGGACTACCAGTTCATGTCAATGCCAACTTTGAGGTGGATTCTTCTCGAAGAAACCTGTGGACAGAAGATGCCCAGAGTCAGAAAATAAAATGGAATGAATATTTGAAACAGACAGTCATAGCTCCTCTGTACGCTGACCTCCTTGATTACCTCCGGCGTAGTTTAGCAATCAAGCAGGGCTACATGACAAAAATTGAACAAGTTCTCCAAAAATCTTACTTGTGCTTTTTCCCAACAACCAAAAAAGCTCACCCAGGCTGGCATGAGATGGTGCATGAAGTGTACAGATCAATCAAACAAAGATCCCTGGATGTGATTCCTGTGCTCAAAGGTTGTACAGAAACAACTGAAGATCGTAATTTAAAAACATATTGCTTTGAGTGGTATAACATTTCACAAACTGACCCAACTAAAATACTTTACCTTTTGTTGGGAATGATGGAAGTAGTCAGAAAGATTTTGGAAGATGTTGGAATGAGGCTGGTGCCTTCAAGTCTGCAAAATATTTGGAGCAGTTTCAAATTAGCTGGAATTGAACTGTACTGTGTGACTCCTTCAGCTGTGCAAACATTCCTGAGAGCTAAGCCCCTCAATGATCCATTACAGACAGAAGTGCAGCTGCCTCTTCCTGTATCACAGACTCTCATCAAGGATGGCCAAAGATGTGCTGAGCTCCTGAGTTTCTGCCTCAAAGATCTAGAAGCAGTCAAAGAAAAAGACACTAAAGCTGACCCCAGGGTTATCCATGGACTTCCACTTCTTCTAACAAAGGACCAGGTGCTGAGAGCATTTGACCTGGGCTCTCCCAAATTTGTTTCACCGTATGACAAGTTGTTTATTGGCCATGAAGATCAGTTTGCAGATTATAAGACCAACACAAAGTGCATTTCCACTCTTGAAAGATTTGGCTTTGTCAAGATGTTAACAATTCTTCCTGCAGAAAAATACCTGAAGCCCTTAATTGAACAGTTTCTTAAAACATGTGAAGTTGATCCAGGAAAAGATCTTTACATCCCAAGTAAAGAAATGCTGGAGTGGTTGAAAAATCTTTGGAAGTTTATTATCAGTGAACTCAGACCTTCCAACAGTGGCACAAAAGGTCTGACATCAGGGGATGTGAAGCAGCTCTACAGCGAGTGCTGTATTTTGCCAGCTATTTGCCCACTAAGCAAACAGGAATACCTACAAAGGATGAGTGACATGCCAAGTGTGATTCCATTTTCTTTAGACAGGGACTTATCAAAAACCTTGTTTAAACTTGGCTTTTTGAAGCTGAACACTTCATTCTTCATTGACATGGACCGACAGTGGTATTCTGATTTCTCTTCAGAGTTTTTAGATGTCTCCAATAGTAGTTCTGTTTTGGATCAACTCTACAACAAAAACCTTTTGAAATTTTCACAACTATCATCAAGTGAAATGAGTGAACTACAGAACTTTTTGAATTCTGGTGTTTTGAAAGCCAAAGACAAGCAAAATGATCAAAGAAAGTTCAAATCCTTGCCTCTGTTTGAAACGATAAACCATGAGCGTGTCAGGATTGATGGTTCAAAGCGTGTATATGTCCTCAATATGAGTGAAATGACAAGATTTCCAAACTTGTTTAGGCTGCCTGACACTTCCGCCATCTTCCTCCAAAACAGTCCTGACAACATGCTTCTCTCACATTCACTGAACATCCAAACTCTTTCTGATTTGGACTTTTTTGTTCAGTTCTTGGTGCCGGTGGTTCATAATCTCACAGAACATCAGATCCTAGACTGTCTCAAACTTTTGCTTTCATTGCAACATCATCACAACTTTTCCAAATCATGGGAACAAATAGTCTCCACATTTAGAAAGTTGAGACTGATTCAGAGTTCTCTTGGCCAATTGCAGTTGGTATCCTATTTCTTTGATGACAATGTTGAACTCTTTAAGTTGATGATACCGAAAGAAAGATTTGTGCCCAAAGCATTTTGGGATGAGATGACTGAAAATAACTCCTACAGAGTTACTGAGTTAAAGGCTTTACTGAAAGAGCTCGGAATTAGGCATACCGTTTCCGCAGATGACATAATAGCATTTGCACATCAGGTAGAGGAAGAAGTGAAACTCAAAGGAAACCTAAAAGATCTAAAAATTAAGTCCAATCTCATTTTCCAAAAAGCCCTAGAGTTGCAATTCAATGGAGAAAAGGTGCTTCAGAATTTAGCTCATGTTAAATTTATTTTCCCCATAAAAATCAAAGCAGAGTTGTGTAAATACCACCCCGCGTTTACCTCTGAGGACACTGCTGTTTCAATCAGTGGAGCTTTGATTGAAGGTGAAAATAGATATCAAGAACTTATCTGGTCTTCAATGGCTGTCATACATGTCCCGGTGTATAAGTCAGAGGCAGTTCAACAAATGCTGTCCCGTGCAGGGGCATTTGAAAAACCTCCATCAGTATATGTTATTCAAAATCTGAAAAACATATGTCTGTCACCTTGTCAAAATGAGCAAACAATCCAGACCCGCGCCCGTGTGTTTCGGTCTTGTTATGGTTTCCTGTTGAACACACCCATTAAAAGTCAGTGGCCGACTGGACTTCCTGTTGTGCTGGTTGAAAAAAACAAGAAACTTGTAAGGACAGAAGATGTGTGTTTTTCTCTTCATCATGACAATGACTTCAGACCCTATCTGTACAAAATCCCTCCAGAACTGGCAATTTTTGAGGTTTTCTTCAGAAACATTGGTGTAAAGAAAGAACCCTCCGTGGTACAGTTTTGTAATGTTTTGGCAGCACTACATAGTGACACGAGTAATAAACAAAGCCTACAGCCAAACCAACAAAAAACAGTGAAACGTGCTGTCCAACAGCTGTTTAACCTTGTGAAACAGAAACAAAGCCTTGAAGACATAAAGGTGCTGTATCTTCCTGGTGTAAATGGGAAATTAGTGGAATCACACAAACTTTACTACAATGACACACTTTTCGAAGCATTACGATTAGAACAGGCTCTTCCAGAGAAGTTTATGTTACTTGAGAAACTTAGTAATTGCCATTTGAACGCAGACATTTATGAACACCACAAGCTCATAAAACTACTGCCACAGAGGCTTCAGCCACAAATGCTGTCACAAATCACTGAGGAGAAAGTAGTGGAGACACACATGGAGCTCTGTGACATGTGTGAGTTTAGTGACTTCTTTGAAGAACATCTTTCCTCTTCAGTATTTCGTTATGGCCTAATCTGTCTGATCCGAGCTGAGTCAGAGGGCAAGATAACGCAGGAGCAAGCCATGGAAATGTGGAACTCCACCTTTGGAAGAATACAGATTGTCTGCTGTCAAAGCCTACAGACAGAGCTTTGGCTGGAGAATCAACAGCTCCCAAACACTGCAGCAGAAACAGAGGTCTTTGTCCACAACAGGCAACAAGACTGCATCTTTTACTTACAGCACAATGATTTGGATTCTGTGTTCATATCTCAAGTGTCTCAAACACTGGCACTGGAAATCAACAGTCTGTTAGGCAACATGCTGGGATCAAACAACGTAATGACCTGTTCATCCCTCATACTGTGTCAAAATCTAGACCAAGTGAGAAAACTTTTAGCAAAAAATAAAATCCTTGACAGTGTGAAGAATTTCACTCTACCGGCACCAGGAACAGAGATCCCTGAAGAATGGCACGATGCTTTGGACATGAACGTTCTTAATAACTTTGAGGAGGGGGAGTATGTAGGCTACGATTCTAATGGAAAATACATCTATGCAGTTATTGTTGAGGAACTACCTGGAAACACTGTGCAGCTCACGCAGAGATACAAAATAGACATTGGTGAGGAAGAGCCAGTCGAGGTCAGTTGTCTTGATTTGTACCAGTTCAAACGTAAGAAGCAACCAGCACCATCGTCTAGTTTGGAGCTCCAACTTGTAGAAGCTCCAAACACCCCTCCCAATTCCTCCCAACAAAACACAAGGTCCTCGCCTGCATCTGTCGAAGAGGCCAAAAAAGAAATCGACAAATGTTTGAATGAAGTTTGGACTCTTCCCCCTGAGGAGAGACAAAAAGCCATTAAGCGGCTGTATCTGAGGTGGCATCCAGATAAAAACATGGATTGTCCTTTGATTGCCACAGAGGCCTTTAAGTATCTACAGAACAGAATCGATGAACTAACACAAGGAAAACGCAGATCTACTGGCTCCAGCTCCGGCTCCTCCTCGCGTTCCTCCTCCTATTCCCCTTCCTCCTCCTCGTCATATTCAAGGCAACACACCAACTTCCGAGACTTTTTCCACACATGGGATGAAGAGGCAAGACGTCACAGAACCAGCCGAGAGCGGTTTTACGGTGGCGGGCATTCTTACAACTTCTGCAACTTCAACAGTAATATCCGACGGCCAGATAAAGAGGAGGCCAAACGCTGGTGCAGGCAAGCCCGCTGTGATCTCAAAGCGGCTGGCAATGACGTGGAAAAGGACACGACCGAATGGTGTCTCTTCAAGGTCCATCAGGCTGTGGAAAAAGCTCTCATCGCTGCTTCTTATCGTCACAATGGAAAACGTCCAAAAAACAGCTCTATTTCAAACATGGCCTCAAAGGTTTTCTCTTACAGTCCCAGACTCAGAAATCTTCCGCAACTCGTGACGGATCTGAAGGCCCTGGGCGTGGATTCCAAAAAGACCCAATATCCAGACTGCTACCCCCTTCCGCTCATTCCCAACGGACAATTCCAATCCGCCAATGAGAAACAAGCACTGGACATGGCACTGGAAATTCTTACTCATGTTGAAGCCTATGTCAAGCACTGATTTTTCTGATTCGGATGGAGGCAAGAGACCGTTTTTCCCTATAGATTATTTTGTACTTTGCCAAATGTACAAAAGATAAATTCCCAAATATGGAAGCTGATCATTTCTATTATTGACTATGCTGTATTACAACAAAATCTATGGAGCCTTGGAAGTATCATAGGTGAATAAATAAAATAACAAACCGTGAGAACAACTTATAAGGCGTGCGCACAAGTTATAAAGCGTGGGAACGATTTGTAAGGCGTTCCCATGCCTTATGTCGTTCTCATGCTTTATAACTTGTGCGCACACCTCATAAGTCATTCTCACGCTTTATAACTCGTGCGCACGCCTTATAAGTCGTTCCCATGCTTTATTATTTATTCACCTCTATGACACTTCCAAGTCTCCGTAAAAATCAGCAGTTGAACAATATTCTTTTTACCCTAATCAAAAATAACTCTTAAGTGCTTTAAGTCGTGTTCTAATGTTGTTTCCTCCTCACAGACCTGGAGTTGTTTGTTTCATTCACATGTTTGACGAAGTCATGTGACGAACGACTTTATTATTCGTCTGTCTACATCTCCAAAGCTCCAAACGCTCTGTTCCACTTTGTGATGTCATCAAGTGGTAGTTTACAGGTAGTGAACAGCTCCTTTTAACTTCAGTTCAGTAGATTCAGTCGATTCTAGAGCTAAAATGATCCCAATGATTCCAGTGAAGGTGTGTGGGGTTTAAAAACACAGTGGAGCACTTCCTGTATCACCACATGATGATGTCACAAGGTGGAACAGGGTGTTTTCAGCCTAAATGCAGAGTTTGTGTTAAACATGTAAAATGGAATAATATGATCCCATTTCTTTATACTGTACTGTTAAAAATAAATAATAAAAAAGAAAAAAAAATGAATAAAAATAACTAACTTTGGAAACAAATGTGATTTAAGTTGAATCTTCCTGTACTGTTCTGATGATCTAAGAATTCCATTTTTACCATTACTTTTACCATTCCTTATTTTTGTTGCATAAATTTCATTAAACTTAATTAGAAAATTGACTTTGAAGCCAGTAAAGTTGTATTGTTCAGTGGAAAAATTAAACTTATTAAATGCTGTTTAAACTTTACGTCCATGTCCTCCTTTGTCATTTGTGTGGGTTGTATGTAACATCACATTATACGCAAGATTATAGTTAAGAAAAACAAACGAAAAAACAAAAACTAAATTTGAAAAAAATGACAAAAAACGATGACTGAAACTGTATTGTGTGTTTATAAAACTAAATCAAACCAACTGAAATTATAAACTATAGCAGGACTAAACCAGCACTAAACCAGGACTAAACTAGGACTAAAGAAGGAATAAACCAGGATTAAACTAGGACTAAACCATGACTAAACAAGGATTAAACTAGGGCTAAACCAGGACTAAAGAAGGCCTAATCAAGGACTAAACCAAGACTAAACAAGAACTAAACCAGGACTAAACCAGGACTAAACTAGGAGCAAACCAGGACTAAACAAGGACTAAACCATGTCTAAACCAGGACTAAAACATGTCTAAACCAGGACTAAACAAGAACTAAACAAGGACTAAACCAGGATTAAACAAGGACTAAACCAGGATTAAACTAGGGCTAAACCAGGACTAAAGAAGGCCTAATCAAGGACTAAACCAGGACTAAACAAGAACTAAACCAGGACTAAACTAGGAGTAAACCAGGACTAAACTAGGACTAAACAAGGACTAAACCTGGTCTAAATCAGGTCTAATCCAGGACTAAACAAGAACTAAACCAGGACTAAACTAGGACTAAACTAGGACTAAACCAGTACTAAACTAGGATTAAACAAGGACTAAACCAGGACTAAACCAGGACTAAACTAGGACTAAACCAGGAATAAACCTGGTCTAAATCAGGTCTAATCCAGGACTAAACAAGAACTAAACCAGGACTAAACTAGGACTAAACCAGGACTAAACTAGGACTAAACCAGGACTAAACAAGGACTAAACCAGGACTCAACTAGGACTAAAGAAGGACTAATCAAGGACTAAACCAGCACTAAACCAGGACTAAACTAGGACTAAACCAGTACTAGACTAGGAGTAAAACAGGACTAAACTAGGACTAAACCAGGTCTAAATCAGGTCTAATCCAGGACTAAACAAGAACTAAACCAGGACTAAACTAGGACTAAACCAGGTCTAAATCAGGTCTAATCCAGGACTAAACAAGAACTAAACCAGGACTAAACAAGGACTAAACCAGGACTGAACTAGGACTAAACCAGGATTAAACAAGGACTAAACCAGGACTAAACCAGGATTAAACTAGGGCTAAACCAGGACTAAAGAAGGCCTAATCAAGGACTAAACCAGGACTAAACAAGGACTAAACCAGGACTAAACTAGAACTAAACCAGGACTAAACTAGGAGTAAACAAGGACTAAACCAGGACTAAACCTGGTCTAAATCAGGTCTAATCCAGGACTAAACAAGAACTAAACCAGGACTAAACTAGGACTAAACCAGGACTAAACTAGGACTAAACAAGGACTAAACAAGGACTAAACCAGGTCTAAATCAGGTCTAATCCAGGACTAAACCAGGACTAAACAAGGACTAAACTACATTTCACTGTAGTGAGCGCCCCCTTCAGGCAGATATAGGCAGTGTCCCCCAGCGTCTGACCAGAACTGAAGAAGCAGAAGAAACGGATTCCACCAAATAAACTTTTGTCCAGTCGACAAACTGAATATCTCCTTTTGCTACACATGTAGAAAAAAATAAACATATATTTATAGATATTTCATTCACAAGAAATACATTATCCAGTTTAAGTTAAAATCATTTTATTAATTAAAAAAATGTGTTATGAAAATAATGACAACGCCAGCCACGTTTCTGTCTCGTCTTTAACAAAGTCTGTGCTGAAGGAATCAACAGGAGCTCGTCACGTCCACATGAAAGTCCAGACGCTTCTTCAGCTTTAAACGTCTCCTCCGTCTCCCCGTTCATGTCCCATCGTAAGCAAATATTAATAATTTACACTTCTTCTGTACATACTTACATCTTTTACACGTTAAAAACAGTGGGATGGTTTGTTTACAACATTAAAACGTGGCGAAAAAGGGGTTACTAAAGCATATTACATTTGATACACGCCAAAATCAGTAAACAAGTAAACCGCTCCTCCTCGTAGCCCTGGCACGTTCAAAGTAAACGCATCTCTTACAAAAATCAGATATTTTAAAAACATTTCATTACAAAGTTTCCGTAAAAACGTCCCCGTAGCTCAGTCTGCATAAACCTGTCCTATCCAACAGGAGACAAAACAAGCGGGATAGGAAAGGTACTTAAGGCGTACTTATGCGATTTGGCAAATGGATTTTCAGGACTTTTAAGACACTAAAATCGTATGTACAGCGAGTGAAAATAACTTTAACATTACAACAGTTGCACCTGTTTTGCGAGAGTTTAGAGCGTTTAGTGGTTTCACAAAGTAGCATAAAATAAATAACTGTCGATTCAAGGTTCTATATGACGCAAAATGGACTCCTGTGAGCTTCAAGTCGTGTTCGGATGATGTTCCTCCTCAAAAACAGAAAAGAGACCTGGAGTTGTGTTTTGTTTCATTCACACGTTTGAGGAACTCTTTATTATTCGTCTGTCTACATCTCCAAAGCTCCAAAGGCTCTGTTCCACCTCGTGATGTCATCAAGCGTCCTGTATTATGTCGATTATGACGAAGGTGGAACAGAGCGTTTGTAGTTCAAGGGAAGAATTCAGCCTATTTACTGTAAAGGAAAAGTAACGTTTTTACAATCTGGACCTTATTTCGGTGATAAAACAACGTAATTTACTCACCCATTGTACTCTGGAGTCATTTGGAGCATTTCCGGAGATTTTGTAGTTTAGCGATATCCGTTTAACGCGAGTGCTCGGGGCACGGTGTTGCAGTCACCAAATAACACAAACTTTAGCACTTTTCAGATGACAAAAGTGCAATGTTAGCCTACACTTTCGGTGGAGTCCAAAGTGGCCTGTAATCCGATATCCAGCCATGGTTTCGTGTTTGGGTCCATTCTCAAGGCAACGAGCCACAGCTTCAATAACTCCAGATTGTGACGAGGAAGTCTGTGAAAACTCAACTTCGTCCAAGCTGTCGTGTTGTTTTCACAACCGGGATAAATGCATGTTCGCACCATTTCAGGTTTTATAAACAAGGACTAAACCAAGAATAAACAAGGACTAAACTAGAACTAAACAAGGACTAAATTATGGCTGGATATCGGATTACAGGCCACTTTGGACTCCAGCGAAAGTGTAGACCAGGGGTCGGCAACCTTTACCACTCAAAGAGCCATTTGGAGCCGTTTCACACAGTAAAGGAAACACTGGGAGCCACAAAACCCTTTTGAAATTTAAAATGAAATAACACTGCATATAACTTTTTTTTTTTACCTTTGTGCCATACAATTACATTTTGAAAATGTAAATGTAAAAATAAAATATATTTTAATTAAATACAGTGGTCCCTCGCTGTTTCGCTGATTTTTTTTTTTAATAGTGTATCAATGCGCATTGTGTTCTGCATCCTGATTGGCTAAGGGACTGTAGACCTTTGCCGATTCGTCAGTCATTCTCCTCTGTGCCGTGTCTCCTATACGGTACAGAATGCGTTTGCCAGAATTATTTAAATGTTTGATCACGAGCAGTGTGACTCTGAAGCAGTGACGGACTGAGCGGTCTGGCATTTGGGCACATGCCAGAAGGGCATGTGCCCGAGCGTCTCACCTCGGGCTGGTCGCACCGGTCATGCTCTGTCACGGATTTGACCACGATGAGCAGGTGCACATGTCAACGCACACACTTCTCCGGGTGGTTAATGCGCATCGGGAAGTAGCGGCAATGTTTCCGCAGAACGAACTGGTGGAACCTGGAGTCCAGGCGGTGGAACCAGTCCTGAGAGCGCACTGATGCATTCTCACTACAACAAAACCCGCAACAGCGCAGCGGCGCCAGGCGCCTCGGTCAGAGGAACTGTGGAATACACGCATATTTATACACGCTATATAAAGCTGACTACTTCACTGATTTAGCCTATCGCGGGTTATTTTTACAATGTAACCCCCGCGATAAATGAGGGACCACTGTACTGAGCCGCATCAGAGGGATCAAAGAGCCACATGCGGCTCTGGAGCTGCGGGTTGCCGACCCCTGGTGTAGACTAACATTGAGCTTGTGTCATCTAAAAAGTGCTAAAGTTTGTGTTATTTGGTGACCGCAACAGCGTGCCCCGAGCACTCACGTTAAACGGATATCGCTAAACTACAAAATCTCCGGAAATGCTCCAAATGACACCAAAGTACAATGGGTAATGAGTAAATGACGTTGTTTTATCACCGAAATAAGGTCCAGATTGTAAAAACTTTACTATTCTTTTAAACATGTGTGAATGAAACAAAAACAAAAAAACACAACTCCGGGTTCGTTTGTGACGAGGAAACAACATTAGAACATCAGAAAATTGCAGAATACGGGCCGTTAAACGTAGTGGCATTTGACCCTTACGATAATATCGTGAAATGTCGGAGAAAAGGTCGAAGCTGTCCGTTGTAAACAGCGATTTGTGTCGATATATAACACAAGAGATCTCCAGTGGCATTACATCGCTGTTATATAACATTTATCACATTATTTTGTCACGTATAAACACAAAAACAAGTTCTCTGAAATAGAGTCTCCCAAATCCCTTTACACGTTTTAATGTAAATACTAAAATCGAGACTTTTAACTTATTCGGACTTTTGAAATTGCTTTATTATACATGTGATGACGGGACGTGAAATGTTCAAAATGTGGCGTGGGAGACCAGTTTGCGTCCAGTTGGTGACCTAACACCGGGTTTCAGACGACGTCACAACATTCTGTAGGACAATATTACTATTATTATTAAGTGAATCTCGTGAAAACACAGATTTTTTGATGTAAATGTTCGTATTACGCATTTATGCATTCACGTTTTGGAGATTTCATGGCAAAGAACAACGTGATCAATGGGGAAATCTGACCGTTACCACCACCTGAGAGTATAACGTCGTCGCATTCTAGAATCACGCCATACTTCGCCTCGACACGTCCAAAACAAAAATGCACAAATGTTGAATTGTATCGTTTCTACGAGTGACTAGACCCGAGAACAAAAATCTGCGTTTTCACTCGATACGTTTCAGGCGCCGCCGTCTGGACTAAACACGATTGGCCCGTTGGCGGTTTTCAGATTCTAGAATGTGACGACGTCAGACTCCCAGAATGACGCAAGAGCCGTTTTTTCCCATTGACACTGAAATATCGGAAAGGTAAATTCTCAAATATGGAACCTGATCATTTCTATTACTGACCAGACCCAAGACCTGCTGTACAACAAAAATCTGCAGTTGTACAATATTGATTTTAACTTCCCCCCGTTTGTATGAAATAATATTGATCTATAGAATGTTGTGACGTCGTCTGAAACGCACCGACGGCCTCTTCGACATCCAGGTGTGTCCACACGTGATGGACCACGGACAGGCTGGACCTCTGGTCCTCTGGTCATAGATACAGCACATGTTCTGGATCACATGTTATTAATCACATGTTATCAATCACATGTTCTCAATGTTCTCAATCACATGTTCTGGATCACATGTTATTAATCACGTGTTATTAATCACGTTATTAATCACATGTTATTAATCACATGTTATTAATCACATGTTCTCAATGTTATTAATCACATGTTATTAATCACATGTTCTCAATGTTATTAATCACATGTTCTGGATCACATGTTATTAATCACGTGTTATTAATCACGTTATTAATCACATGTTATTAATCACATGTTATTAATCACATGTTCTCAATGTTATCAATCACATGTTCTGGATCACATGTTATTAATCACGTGTTATTAATCACGTTATTAATCACGTTATTAATCACATGTTATTAATCACATGTTATTAATCACATGTTCTCAATGTTATTAATCACATGTTATTAATCACATGTTCTCAATGTTATTAATCACATGTTATTAATCACATGTTCTCAATGTTATTAATCACGTTATTAATCACATGTTATTAATCACATGTTCTCAATCACATGTTCTGGATCACATGGTATTAATCACATGTTCCCAATCACATGTTCCCAATCACATGTTCACAATCACGTTATTAATCACGTGTTATTAATCACATGTTCTCAATGTTATTAATCACATGTTCCCAATCACATGTTCCCAATCACATGTTATTAATCACATGTTCCCAATCACATGTTATTAATCACATGTTCCCAATCACATGTTATTAATCGTGTTACGTGTTATTAATCACGTTATTAATCACATGTTCTGGATCACATGTAATCACATGTTCCCAATCACATGTTATTAATCACATGTTATTAATCACGTGTTATTAATCACGTTATTAATCACATGTTATTAATCACGTGTTATTAATCACGTTATTAATCACATGTTATTAATCACATGTTCCCAATCACGTTCCCAATCACATGTTATTAATCACGTGTTATTAATCACATGTTCCCAATCACATGTTATTAATCACATGTTATTAATCACGTGTTATTAATCACGTTATTAATCACATGTTCTGGATCACATGTAATCACATGTTCCCAATCACATGTTATTAATCACATGTTCCCAATCACATGTTATTAATCACGTGTTATTAATCACGTTATTAATCACATGTTCTTAATCACATGTTCTCAATCACATGTTATTAATCACATGTTATTAATCACATAGCTCTGGATCACATGTGCAGATGTGATCAAACCGGTCACCTCATGGTTATGGTGCATGGTTGTGGTCATGTGGTGACCTTCCAGATGAACGAATGCTCGTGTTTGCAGTTACCGGTGTGAATTTGGAGCCAGACTCGATATACAGATTTTTTTTAAAGGACAAAATCGTGAAGGAAAAACGGCAGGATCACATGGAGCGGGTTCATACGAACGTTTTACGACCAAAACGACGAGGCCACAGCAGCAGGTCCAGAGAGGCGCCACGATATTCCACTGGAGTCAACGGGAGCCGGAGTCAGAAGGAGCCAGAAGAGCCGCGTGTCAACTTCCTGTTTGGAATGCAGCGGCGGGGTGCGCGTTAACGATGTCCCGCTTCCATAAACCGTCTGACCTCAGAGACACGGAGATGAACTTTATCATGTTCACATTTTTAGACGGACGAGGACGAGAAATTGTGAGGGATCAATGTTAAAGGGTAAAACTGTGACTTCACATGTTATTGATCACATGGAGTCGATCCATGTTATTGATCACATAGACATGGCAAAAGGAGAAATTTGTCAACGGATTCAACCAAAAAACTTTTGTCCAGTTGACAAATTGAATTTCTCCTTTTGCCGTGGATTCTACCTGGACGACTGAGGGATTCTACACACACCACATAGACGTGTTCCATGTTATTGATCACATAGACGTGTTCCATGTTACTGATCGCATAAAGGCGATCTATGTTATTGATCACATGGGGGGGGTGGCCCACGTCATGACTTCACATGTTATAAGCCACGTAGATGGGGTCCAGTTGGTCCGCCAGGAAGCCGTCCCTCAGGTGCATGCGCTGCTTCTCTCCGCGGGAGTTGATGGGGATGACGCCCGGGTCCACCACCACGACCACACCGACGATCAGGTAGTGCTCCTCCAGAACCACGTTGGTCACCAGGGCAACCAGGTCCAGGGCCTGCTGCTCGGACCCCTCCAGCTCCACCACCACCACCAGGAGGTTGGTCCAGGTGAACACGGCACTGAGGAGAAGACCAAAGAGTCAAGTCAAGTGAAATTTATTTGTGTCGCACATTTACCAAGTTTTTGACAGGTGACAGTAGAGCTGGGCGGTATGACTAAAAACTGATATCACGGTATTTTTAAAAATTTTATTGGTATCACTGTATTTGACGGGTTTTTTTTCCTGCATGACTATGTGAACCCCACTTCCTAATAATTTAGAGAATAATTCCTGCAGTAAATTGGACTTGGTAAAACATGGTACCATGTCTTTGGCGAAGTGGACAGTAACAGTGTTGGTAATATCGTTCCACCGGTTGCTTTTCTTGTCGGAGGCGGTCCCCTTAGCAAACGCGTCTTTGAGTGAGTCGCTACAAATTTAGCCCGACAACATTACACAGTGCTCTCAAGTCTCACGCTTTTAGAGTGTGACACACGCATTTCAACGAGTTCACACGCTCACACGCCACTGGTCACACACGCTCACCAGTATTGCGGTAAATGAAAAATTCATATCATTCAAAAATTATGGTATAATCGGTATGAACCGGTATACCGCCCAGCCCTACGTGACGGTTTCCTGCTTGTTTCCGGTTTGCCGGACGGTGACAGACGGTGGATGTTGCGTGAAATTTCTCCACGGAGATGTTATTGCTTTGCCTGGAAATGTTCCACAGTATGGCATTAAACCTTTCTCTCTTCATGAAGACCAAACCAGACAAAGTCACAGGTCAGATCTGTGGAGACGCGACCGCGCTCACAGTCAGAATGTTTGTTTTTCAGCTGTAAAAACCACCTGTGATAGAATAAATGTAAAGAAGAGCCGTTTAATGTCGCAATGTGGAACATTCCAAGCAGAGCAGTGACGTCACCATAGAAACAAGCAGGTGATGGGCCCCCGACCACAAAAGTTACAGAGTGCACCTTTAAGTACGCCCCCCGGCACTCACCACTCCGCGATGCTCCGGTGGGCTCGGATCACTGATGTCTCGATGTCGATGGGATGGTACCTCATGCCCCTCAGCTCCAGGGTCTCGTCCACACTGCCCACCACGTACAGGGCGTCGTGGCGCTCTGCAAAACCACAAAAACACACGTTTCAGCTGGAGAGATCGTCCACTGACCAGAAGGATCAAAACATCCTAACAGTTTTCATATAGAGACACTCTCCAAAAAATAGTTTATCTCTTATTAGGGATGTAACCATAACCGAAATATTGTAATATTTAGGGATGCATATTTAGGACTAAACCAGGTCTAAACCAGGTCTAATCCAGGTCTAATCCAGGTCTAAACCAGGTCTAAATCAGGTCTAATCCAGGTCTAAACAAGGACTAAACTAGGTCTAAACCAGGTTTAATCCAGGACTAAACCAGGTCTAAATCAGGTCTAATCCAGGTCTAAACCAGGACTAAACCAGGATTAAACCAGGACTAAACCAGGACTAAACCAGGACTAATCCCAGACTAAAACAGGACTAAAACATGTCTGAACCAGGACTAAACTAGGTTTAAACCAGGTTTAATCCAGGACTAATCCAGGACTAAACCAGGACTGAATGTTTTTAGTATCATCACACTAACATCTTGGTTTTTATGGCAGCCCTTTTATTTGAACATGTGAATGAAACAAAAGTCCAGGTTTGTTTGGGAACTGTCCAGCAGAGGTCGCTGGAGGACGCTCCCGCTCACCTCCGTTGGCGTCGGTGAGCTCGGTGCGGCGGAGGAATCCCAGGTACCCGGTGCGAGCCCAGACCGTCTGCGTGTCTCCAAAACTGAGCTTGGTGTTGAAGTGGTCAGCGTGGAGAGCCTCCTCGCCGTACACCGTGTAGTACCCCGAGGCGTTGTGCGGACTGCTCACCCAGATCTGAACACAACGACGAAACAACGCATGAACGCACAAGCAGAGGGCGCTGGGAGAGGCTGGGAGAAGTTGGGAGAGGCTGGGAGAAGTTGGGAGAGGCTGAGAGAGGCTTGGGTTGGGAGAGTCATCCAGCCTTTTCCAGGTAGGATCTATGGCAAAGGCTGGGGGACACCGCCCATGGACAATGCCATAGTGAGGAACATTCTCAGATACCGGCAGTGTCCACCAGCGTCTGACCAGCTTGGATGAGCTGCAAATCGTATTCAACCAAATGTTTGTCCAACTGACAGAATTTCTCCTTTGTTATACTTTGCGGTAACATCATCATGGGGGTGTTCTACATGGTTCTCTATGGTGGAATGTTCAGCAGGTACCGTGGAGACACAATCCACGCATTAGCAAAACAGACAAAAAGTTTTAAGATAGTTTAACAATAGGGCTGCAACTAACGATTATTTTAGTAGTCAATTAATCTATAGATCCAGTGATGATTAGTCACGAAAAAAATATTACTAGGATAATGGACACGACAATAACGTTGGTATTTAGTGAGCGCAGTTACGTGTGCGTGCTTTAAGCATTCCGTTTCAAAGCGGAATATTGTCAGTATCCAGGTTAAAAAAAGTTGAAGTATTCGGTGAAACAGCGTTCTGTTAAGGGAATACTGCCAAAACACGACTAGACTACATTCGGAATGAAAAAGATTGTCCATGACTCGTGAGCAAATTGCGTATGGCCACCATTCCGTTTAGCACTAGTGCTAATATTGGAATATTCCTCACATGCAGATACAGTGACTGGCGCGAGCTAGCTGCCCGTCACAACGCTCCCGCACTTTTCCATAACTTTCCTAACTTTTTGCCTTTAAACCGCCCCACTTTTGTAAATATTTTTGTCAACACTGTTCGTTAAGCTTGGGCTGCACTCCACGCTGCATTTTTTCCGCACTTTTGGTGGATTATTTACCTGTCTCGGCTTAAGATGTGTAAGGGACCCCGTCCCCCGCTCGTCTACACAAAGGATCAGCTGATGGCGCTGCACAGCGCTGTTGTGTTCCCCCGAGACAGGCATGTTATCCCTGACGAGATCCTGCGGACGACACGCCGTGGACGCCGCGCGGCACGTAAACTCCGGGAAAAGAAGAGACGCTGCAGGCCGGTCCTCCCCTCCGTCGTAACGGGGAATGTGCGCTCCCTCGCCAACAAGACGGACGAGCTTGCGGCGCTCGTTAGATTTCAGAGGGAGTACAGGGACACTAATGTCATTGTTTTTACGGAGACATGGCTAACACCGCAAATCCCGGAGAGCAGGAAGAAGAAGTGAGGAGGACTAGCGCCGTTTCTGAACGAGAAATGGTGTAAACCTGGACACTGTACAGTGAAGGAGCAGATGTGTAACAAAGACATTGAACTGTTTGCTGTCGGCCCTGCGGATTCTTGACACAGACGAGTATTAAGTTCCAAATTAAAATGATACATAAATAATACGACTAGTCGACAAAGAAATTTCATGTCGACCAAATTTTAATGTCGACGTCGTCGACGTTGTCGACTAATCGTTGCAGCCCTATTTAACAACACATTTTCAGGAGCTTGTGATCAATAACTGTGACGGGTTTAAATACTTAAATATTCTTGTTTTGCAGTTTTAAAGGACAAGTAAAGTTTTTACAATCTGGAGCTTATTTCGGTGATAAAACGTCATTTACTCACCCATTGTACTTTGGTGTCATTTGGAGTATTTCTGGAGATTTTGGAGTTTGGCAATATCCGTTTAACGTGAGTGGTCGGGACTCGATGTTGCAGTCACCAAATAACACAAACTTTATCACTTTTCAAATGACAAAAGTTCAGTGTTAGTTTACACTTTCGTTTGAGTCAAAAGTGGCCTGTAACCAGAGATCCAGTCATGGTTCCGATTGGATGACGTCATCATCAAGGACCGCGCGCATTCACAGCTGATTTGCAGATAAGACGACGCTCTCAGCTCTCGGTTACAGTCATAAAGAATCAAAGGAATAATAAGAAGAAAACATCTCCGCTTGAGAAAACCCGAAATGGTGCGAACATGCATTTATCCCGGTTGTGAAAACAAAACGACAGCTTGGACGAAGTTGAGTTTTCACAGACTTCCTCGTCACAATCCGGAGTTATTGAAGCTGTGGCTCGTTGCCTTGAGAATGGACCCAAACATGAAAGGCAAAGCTGTAAGACGTTTGGACCATCGTGTTTGCAGTACCCACTTCAGTCCGGACCATTTTTTACCAGCAAAGGAAAAGAAAGAAGACCAGCGGATTCAGCGCACGATTCTGAGAAGTAATGCGATACCGATGGCTGTTCTCTGGTGCGCTGCTCCTCAAACTGTCTCCGCTTCCTTCTTTCTAATACCTCCTCATCCGTATACTCAGGCTCAAAACGATAGGGACGGCCATCATACTCAAATAAGTCCTCTTCAGTCTTCAAGTCCCAATCTTCAGCCATGTCTCGCTCGCAACAGAAAAGTTCTGAGCGAGCGTCTTCGAAGCAAAGTAGCGGAAAGAATGCTCGCTGTCCTCGATGATGACGTCATCCAATCAGAACCATGACTGGATCTCTGGTTACAGGCCACTTTTGACTCAAATGCAAGTCTAAACTAACACACTGAACTTTTGTCAGACCTGGTTTAGTTCTAGTTTAGACCTGGTTTAGACCTGGTTTAGACCTTTAGACCTGGTTTAATCCTGGTTTAGTCCTGGTTTTGTTCTGGTTTAGTCCTGGTTTAGACCTGGTTTAGTCCTGGTTTGATCCTGGTTTAATCCTGGTTTATTCCTGGTTTAGACGTGGTTTATTCCTGGTTTAGACCTGGTTTAACCTGGTTTAGTCCTGGTTTAGTCTTGGTTTAGACCTGAAAAGTGCTAAAGTCTGTGTTATTTGGTGTCTGCAACAGTCTGCCTCGACCACTCACGTTAAACGGATATCGCTAAACTCCAAAATCTCCGGAAATACTCCAAATGACACCAAAGTACAATGGGTGAGTAAATGATGTCGTTTTATCACCGAAATAAGGTCCAGATTGCAAAAACGTTACTTTTCCTTTAAATTAAAATGTTTTAAAAAAATGCATTTTATATGTGACAGATGAAATTGAAAAAACGCAATTATTTCCAGATTTATTTTCACAGCAGATGGTTGTTCTTCTGACCTCTCCCAGATGCGAGTCTCCCAGCGGTCCTTTGGTCTCGGTGTTGGCGATGATCACTTTGACTCCTGGAAGAATCTGCACACACAAAAGCAGAACGCGAGGAATTTACCGTGGATCCGACGCCGTTTTCACCTTTTGAGTCGAGCTGGTTTGGTGGTCAGGATTTATTATCGTTTTAGGTAAAGGTCCTGTACATTATGAGGCATTTTCAGATCAATATCACAATTTACAATTAACCAAAAAAACGAAAACTAAAATTTAGTTAATTGAAAAAAATAAAAAAACTGAAAATGTACTGTGTTTACAAAACTAAAACTAACTGAAATTATAGATAAACTAAACAAAGACTAAACCAGGACTAAACTAGAACTAAACCAGGACTAAACCAGGACTAAACTAGAACTAAACCAGGACTAAACCAGGACTAAACTAGAACTAAACCAGGACTAAACCAGAACTAAACTAGAATTGAACCAGGACTAAACCAGGACTAAAACCAGGACTAAACCAGGACTAAACCAGAACTAAACTAGAATTGAACCAGGACTAAACCAGGACTAAACCAGGACTAAAACCAGGACTAAACCAGAACTAAACTAGAATTGAACCAGGACTAAACCAGGACTAAAACCAGGACTAAACCAGGACTAAACTAGAACTAAACCAGGACTAAACCAGTATTCAAACTAGAACTAAACTAGGACTAAACCTGGACTTAACAAGGACTAAACTAGAACTAAACCAGGACTAAAACTAGAACTAAACCAGGACTAAACCAGGACTAAACCAGGACTAAACTCGGACAATTAAAATAAAAAAAAACATAACTGAAATTGTATTATGTGTTTCCAAAACTCAAACTAACTGAAATTCTGGATAAATCGCTCTTGGTTTTGTCCTTTTTTGGAGTTGGTAAATGTGGAAGTTTTGGTGTGTATTTTTATTTGTTTTTGCACTTAAGGCTGCAGCTTGTGGACGGCTTTGGTTGTTGTGTAAACCTGAAGAGATGTTTTTAAATTGTATTTGTTTGTTGTAAGTTTGAGAACACAATACTTTCTTTTTGAATCCTGCACGTGACAAATAACCCAAAGTATAACCCAAAAACTAAAACTAAAACTAAGAAAAACTAAACTAAAACTGAGCAGTTAGAAAAAAACGAAAACTGAACAGAGTGTGCAGTGAACAGAGTGTAAAATAAAGCAGTCGTCTTTAAAGCAGGAGGAGGATTTACCTTCCCAGACTCCATGAGCGGCAAACTGTGCGGAGAACCCTTTTCCACCAGGCGCACCCTGCAGGCACAGAGAGGAACAGCACGTCAATGAACCAAGGTGATTATAGTTAACGAAAACAAGAAAATGAAAACTGAAACTGAAAAAATATTTTCATTAACTGAAATAAATAAAAATTAAAAGACAAAAAACAATAACTGAAACTGTATTGTGTGTTTACAAAACTAACTTAAATGACACTGCTGCTTAAATGACACTTAAATGACACTGATGCTTAAATGGCACTGACTCTGCTGCTTAAATGACACTGACACTGCTGCTTAAATGACACTGACTCTGCTGCTTAAATGACAATGGCATTGCTGCTTAAATGACACAGGCACTGCTGCTTAAATGACACAGACACTGCTGCTGAAATGACACTGACACTGCTGCTTAAATGACACAAAACTAACTTAAATGACACTGGCACTGCTGCTTAATTGACACTTAAATGACACTGACTGCTGCTTAATTGACACTTAAATGACACTGACTGCTGCTTAATTGACACTTAAATGACACTGACTCTGCTGCTTAAATGACACTGATGCTTAAATGACACTGACACTGCTGTTTGAATGACACTGATGCTTAAATGACATTGCAGCTTAAATGACACTGATGCTTAAATGACACTGCTGCTTAAATGACACTGACACTACTGCTTAAATGACACTGCTGCTTAAATGACATTGTTGCTTAAATGACACTGACACTACTGCTTAAATGACACTGCTGCTTAAATGACATTGTTGCTTAAATGACACTGACACTACTGCTTAAATGACACTGCTGCTTAAATGACATTGTTGCTTAAATGACACTGACACTACTGCTTAAATGACACTGATGCTTAAATGACACTGACTCTGCTGCTTAAATGACACTGATGCTTAAATGACACTGATGCTTAAATTACACTGACTCTGCTGTTTAAATGACACTGATGCTTAAATGACATTGCAGCTTAAATGACACTGATGCTTAAATGACATTGTTGCTTAAATGACACTGACACTACTGCTTAAATGACACTGCTGCTTAAATGACACATTTGAGCTTTATTCCGCTCCACATTGTGTGTTTTACTTATTTGTATTATACACAAGCCTTTTGTACTTTTGCTACGGCTATATGTGATGTTTTAGTCATGGTGTTTATTGTCTTGTTTATCACAAGAGGGGGTGCTGGGGGCGCTGCAATTTCAAATCCTGTGTGTGCAACCTGTACATATGTTTTTTGACAACTGAAATTATAAATAAATTGCTCTTTGTTTTCGTCTTTGTCATTTTATTTACGAGCCTTGGATTGTAACTTACGTCATGTAGTTTACATCATCAGGCTGCGCCACAAAATGGCCGCACTGATCAATCGCTCCGTGCCGACTCGCTCCTTTTATTTTATTTTCAATCACTTTTTTTCACTTGCACTGCACTTCCAAGCAATGTGAAAAAATCTATCCCCTGAACTTTTGCGACACTTTTTTACCATGTACTATTATTGCATGTTATTAGTGCTTCTGACTATCTCAGCGAGTCAACGGTTCTTCTGATCCTAAACATTTCATTGCATTGTTGACCCTGTGTTGATTCTGCATATGACAAATAAACAATGTTGAATCTTGAAACTTCCTGTCACTTCCTGTCCGTCACTTCCTGTTTACAGTCGGCTCGTGCACACGTGTGTCGACCGCGGGATTTGCAAAACGGCTAAAGTTGGGAGAAAGCGGCAGAGCCCGATATGGGATTTCTTTGAATATGATGGCGAGCATCGTGCTGGGGGCACGAACAGTTCTCAAAGGGAAAAATCTCACGAATCTCAAAGTACATTTACGAAGTGTGCATAAGGATGCCTTCCTTTAGTAATCTTAAATAACTTCCCCGCAGCGACGTAGCACAAAGGAGATGACCATAATAGACTGTTTCCAAGGACGACTAGATCGCTCGTACTGGTCAGTCGACACACAGGAACACCACGAGCGGGAGGATGTCCTCGTAAACGTGATTATTGCGACTGGCACGTCGACACAACTGTGTGACTCATTAGCCTTTTCACTAGAGCCAAAGTTCAGATCACCCGGTGCTGCAAGAGTGAATAACCAAAACTAAAACTAATAAAAGCTCAACTGAAACTGAGCAGTTAGCAAAAACCTAAAACGAACTAAAACTATCAGAGCCTGAATTAGAGGGAAAATTCAAAACTAAAACTAAACTATAATGAAAAATCCAAAACTATTAGAACCTTAAAATGAACAGGGCCTGTGTGTTATTGTAACGTTATTTTACTGTCCTGTTTCTAATGTCGTAAAAAACAATAAAATAATAAAAACACAAATGTTTCATGTCTGAACTGGATCTTCTTGTGTCCCGGCGTGTCCGGGCGGCGCTCACCTGTCGTGCCGCAGCGCTCTCATGTCCACGTACACGGTGGTGGGGTCAGGTCCGGAGGTGCCCTGGGACAGAGGGGACAGAGGACACATGAGGGAGTGTCTCACATGTGGACGGGGACATTCAGCAGCGGCAGTGTGACATGAGGGTGAAGCCGAGCAGCGGACACAGCCTGCGGTCAGGACCATCCGGACACACGCACATGACCTGCACCATGTGAACAGAGGGTGTGATCGGAGTCACACCTCACAGGGGACGCTCACAGGGGACGCTCACAGGGGACGCTCACAGGGGACGCTCACAGGGGACGCTCACAGGGGACGCTCACAGGGGACGCTCAGGCTCTTTGATCGAACACATGGAGTTTAGGCAGCGCATGTGCTGCTACAGTTTATGTCCAAACTGAAGGACAAACAGATCCCAGAGCACCTGTCTGTGACCGAGGGGCAGGCGCTGGGGGGACGGGGGCACATGTACATATCAGTGACGTGCGGTCAGGGGAGGCAGGTGAGGTCATCACAGAGGAAAGAAGTAAAATGAAAAAATAAATGTTTATATTTATCCAGTGATTTGTACTATAAAGTTATCTTCTATTTAACTTCACCATTTTAATTATTTTTTTTATTCGAAATGTCTGAATTTTGACTTTTCCCGTTAAACTCGTGGTGTTTGGGCGTGTTGATGCCTCACATGGGTTGACTGTGCTGTAGCTCAGCAATGACAGGTTCTGCGCTAAAGTGGTGGTGAAAAGGCGCAAGGTTAAAAAAAGGCGCCGGGTTAAAGCGGTGTCGAAAAGGCGCCGGGTTAAAGCGGTGGTGAAAAGGCGCCGGGTTAAAGCGGTGGTGAAAAGGCGCCGGACTAAAGTGGTGGTGAAAAGGCGCCAGGTTAAAAAAAGACGCCGGGTTAAAGCGATGGTGAAAAGGCGCCGGGTTAAAGCGGTGTTGAAAAGGCGCCGGGTTAAAGCGGTGTCGAAAAGGCGCCGGGTTAAAGCGGTGGTGAAAAGGCGCCGGGTTAAAGCGGTGGTGAAAAGGCGCCGGGTTAAAGCGGTGTTGAAAAGGCGCCGGGTTAAAGCGGTGGTGAAAAGGCGCCGGGTTAAAGCGGTGGTGAAAAGGCGCCGGGTTAAAGCGGCGGTGAAAAGGCGCTGGGTTAAAGCGGTGTTGAAAAGGCGCCGGGTTAAAGCGGCGGTGAAAAGGCGCTGGGTTAAAGCGGTGTTGAAAAGGCGCTGGGTTAAAGCGGTGTTGAAAAGGCGCCGGGTTAAAGCGGTGGTGAAAAGGCGCCGGGTTAAAGCGGTGGTGAAAAGGCGCCGGGTTAAAGCGGCGGTGAAAAGGCGCCGGGTTAAAGCGGCGGTGAAAAGGCGCCGGGTTAAAGCGGTGTTGAAAAGGCGCCGGGTTAAAGCGGCGGTGAAAAGGCGCCGGGTTAAAGCGGCGGTGAAAAGGCGCCGGGTTATAGCGGTGGTGAAAAGGCGGTGGTGAAAAGGCGCCGGGTTAAAGCGGCGGTGAAAAGGCGCTGGGTGAGGCTCGTAGTTCCCTGGCCTCATGGTAGAGGCACTCGTGAGCCCAGGGATTCTTCTGCCACTCCTGGAGCAGCAGATTAGAATAAGTGACACAAGATACAATTTAGAGTTAAGTTAAGTTTAATAATCCGTTCACTTTTTTCTTCTTGTCTGGCCCGACTTTTTAAATGGAGGAAGATTTCATATTAAAGCTCGAGCAGTTTTCTAAACTGGACTTTGGGTCGAAGCAGGAGGTTATAATTAAAGGAAGCTAAAGGGTTTTCAAACAGCGTGGGAAGAAATCGTCTTTTCTGCTTTTCCTTCTTTTCTCGACCTGCTGTGACGATGTCTGGACTCAGATGGATTTTGTGACCTGAAAAATTTGCAAAGAAGCCTCATCAAACATGAGTGGTCCACCGCTCACATTCAGAGGCAGACTGCGCTAAAAACGTCGCTATTTTAATTTATGACGCTACTCGGTGCTCTGGAAAATGCACTGAACAATAATAATTCATTTTCAGCTTCACATCAAAAATATTCCGAGCTCCAGTCACTTACAGGGAGAGAAACTGGCCCTGGTTTACAGATTTGTAAATCTGATTGTGACGACGTCAGAGCCTCAGACACGACCCTCACCACACGTCACTGATAAACATGTTTATGACATATGAAGAGCCGTTATGTCGAGACCATCTCCAGACTGTCCTGGAGAGACCTTCAGACACACACACACACACACGGACATGAGCACCATGCAGCGTCTGCAGCCTGAGCTCTGACAGTACCTGCTCGGCCAGCGCCCCCAGTCTGTTGGGCTGACCACAGGGACACAGAGAGAAGACACGTTTGTACAGAGGACATGCACGGGACAACACCAGGACACAGGTCCACCTCCTGGTACAAAGAAACATCTGAACACACGTCCTACCTGCAGACAGATGGCCACGTTCACCCTGCACCCGAAGGTGGTGCTGACGGCTCGAGGGGACAGTCCCAGGTCCTTAAAGATCTTAGAGAAGGACTGAGTAAGGGCCATACGAGGCCTCTCCTCTGCCACCACCATGCACGTACGCACACACGCCAGGTTCACGTTCTTCATCTGGAACAAACAGCAGGAGCTGAGAGCGCGTACGCTATGCTGACACTAACCTGAGCACATGACATGAGACGGACCTTGAGAGACTCGGTCTGGGTGCCCAGGCCCTTGGTGCACACCTCCATGACGCTGTAGGAGCAGAAGGTGACCCGCACCTTGTACTGGCTGACCGCACACAGCCACAGGGATGGGTTGGTCTCCAGCTCCAGAGGAGGAACCAGGATGGACTGGTGTCCTGAGTACACACTGAAACACACACACTGTAAGACCCAAACAGAGAAGACTGTACGACATCTACCAACCCTCCACCTCCCACCAGCCCATAAGCCAAACGGTCCTGATCCCCAGACTGGGTCGCCCTGGAGCTTCTGGACAGTGTGCGTGAATGGTATGGTATGGTACGTCCACACTCTGGGTCCAGGGACAGGGCTCTGTGAGGAACCCAAACACCACCCACGCTTTCTTAGGAAATAAACTTTAAATTCTGCCTGAAACTCTAGTATTCTCTCTTTATGTCACACCGTGGGTTTGGCTCAGATTTGATCTTCACGTGAGCACCGAGCATCAACAAACTGGAATCAGCCGTTTCCTGCGTGCACCAGCTGCGTTTTCCTTAGCTTTTTGACATCTGTGCTCGCTCTTGTCCAATCAGCTCGTACCAGAAGCTCCTCCTTAGCTCAAGTAGAGCTGGAGTTGAAAAGTTTTTAGAGTTTTTATTACCAGTTTGGGAGCTGGATCCACGAGTGCCCCTCAGGCTATGTTTACACATCGCCGGGTATGTTGAGAAACGAATATTTCTGTCCCTCCGTTTTCAAAAATAACATTGTGCACATAGCATCATCTTCAAAAAAGTTTTCGTTTACCAACCCGCATAAATATGCCATCGAGCGCCAACGTAACTACGCCAAGCCGATGGGCGGCAGCGGAGGAAGAAGGAGAACGTCCTGCAAGCCATTCAGAATCACACTTTTGGTAGGTCAGCTGTCTAAAACTCTCACTTTACACGCAAATGCGAAACTGTAGTTTTCCAGGATCTCCACTCAGGCCGGAGTTTTTAGAAAAATGTGTTTTCAGAGCCGCTTCCGTTCGTTTCGAACTGGAAGGCGGCCTGGCAGCTCGTCCAAGCGAGAGTCCCAGATTTAGGGCCCCAATCAGAGAGCGGGGGAGGTGTGGAAAGACGGTGACGCGTACTACATGACAAACGGAAGCTTGTAGTTTGAACTGACAACTGACATGATTGGCTATGGACTTACGTATACGCTCAATGATAGACATTCATAACGCCCAATAAACGGCCGTTGGCAATCGCTAACCACACCTCCGCTACGGGATTTTTCGAAGCGAGCTCCCAGACCCATATCTCACTTGTGATATGGTCAGGTGTTAACCAGACTATTTTCAGAGGTGAATTTGCTGTTTGCGTGTAAAAGATGAGTAAAAACGAAGAGAAATGTCTGAATTTTTAAAAATACCAGTGTACGTGTAAACGGGGCCTCAGATGGCCTGGTATGGTTCACTTTAGACAATAAAAACCTACCGATGTGCTTTGAGTTTGAAAAAGATGCGTAAAACCTTAAAATACAACTTGGCAACTTTCAAAAACATAAGGAACTCGCTTTCTATAGAAGCAGCAAAAAGTTAATTAGATGCGATTTCAAGCTGGTCACAAGCAAATAAAACCACTTTAAAGCCCTTAGAATCCACAAATATGCACTAAAAATCCTTGATAAAAAGACAATTATATCACCACTGTCTTGTACTGGACAAGTATAAATTGCTTGGTTTTAATCATTTTATTTCCTTTTCCCAAATACAAATGGTTTATAACATTATCCACTATCTGGCTCCGCCCCTTCCTCAAAGAGTTCATTGATCAGACCTCAGAAGTAACGACTAGAATCGCCAGAGCAGCGGACGATGCAGTATTCCCAAGTGCAGAGCCTGGCCCAGTCTGCATTCTCATACAAACTCCCTACTGAGCTGAGACACGAAAAGAACTTTAGCAACTTTTCTAGAGAAGTAAGGAAGTGGTTCATTGAAAACCTGAAACATTTTAAATTGAAATTATGAATGGTCTAATTGATATTGCAAAACTGAGTGTTGAGCTATAACTGCATAATGAATTTGAATTTGAAATGTAAGCAGTTTCTGCTTTGTAATACAATGTATGACGAGGATGAACGGGAGTATGTGTGTCTGCGAGTCTGGAGTATGTATGTTTTGTTTTTGTTTGCACTGTATATAATGTCCCTTGTCCTCTTCTCCCTAAAGGACTACAGATGGAAATTAGCTTTCAAGTTATAATCTGGTACAAGCATCTCTGCCTTTTGCTTATCACGGCACTGTACAGAAACACTGGCACACTATCTCAGACACACTGACATGTATTATGTAAACACGTTGCCCTGTCTATTTTTAGGAATGTCTGCCTCGACTTCAGTTTTCAATCAATTTCATTGATTTCTGATCTGCTCCCTTGCACCACCCTTCCGTTTGTTGCCAAAGAAAAAAACACGGTATGTTACTTGTCCAATTGTTTTTCTGTCATTACATGTTGTGAATAATTGTACAGTCATATCTCACCTTACGAAATTAATTCGTTCCAGAAGTGGTTTTGTAACGTGAATTTTTCGTAAGTTGAGTAGCTATTTCAATGGAAAAGGCCTGATTCGTTCCAAGGTTGTTTTTTTTTATAGTGTAACATTTTTTTTATAGTGTAACATTGGTTCTGCGTCCTGATTGGCTAAGAGACTAGACCAGGACAAAACGTGGACTAAACCAGGTCTAGACCAGAACTAAACCAGGTCTAGACCAGGTCTAAACCAGGACTGGACCAGGTCTAGACCTGGACTAAACCAGGATTAAACTACCACGTGCCGCTCTTTGCTGGTTTCGTGCGGCTGGTTTGTGGCTCGGGCTCCAGAGGACGCGGTGCGGGCGCCACGGTTCTATCCCGTGCTCGCAGCCCTGGTGCCGGTCGTGCAGACCAGGACTAGGGGTGCTCATCCGAGAGGCTTCGTCAGCTCTCGGATGAGCGGTGAAATGTTTTCAACCAAACAAACTTTGTCCAGTTGACAAATTGAACTTCTCCTTTTATCATTGTCCTGTTAAATGAATAAAATAAAATGAAATGAAATGACTTTAGTGTTTGAAAAGGCCGCTGGTCCTTCCCAGTGTCGGTGGCGTGCTGCCTGTAGTGAGCGTGCGTTACCTGCAGAGGCACCAGAGAGCGAAGCCCAGGCCGCAGTAGGGGTCCAGGCAGATGGCGATCTGGCGGGACGGGTACAGCTCACACTGAAGCTTTATAGACCGGCAGAGGGCGCTGGTGCCGCTGTGAGACATCTGCACAACACAGAACCAGAGTCACAGCAGGACACATATACGTGTGTTCTGACCTGCAGAACTGTGTGAAGACGTGGACGAAGGGATAAGGGAGTGTGACTTCACCCATGCGTTCGGCTCCAGTCAAATGAAGCTCATGAGGGTAGCACTTATAGGGGCGAATTTGGAGGCAAGATCTATATTAAAAGTGCATCGTGTAACTTCTCCAGTGGAGGGTTGCTTTGTCTGGAATGTTCCACTATATGGCTTTAAACCTTTCTATCTTCATGGAGACCAAACCAGACCAAGTTACAGGTCAGATCTGTGGAGAGGCGACCCCGCTCAGTCAGAACGCCTGTTTTTCTGGGTATTTCTGAGCTATAAAAACATCTGTAATTTAATAAATGTAGTAGAGGTGTTTAACGTCACACTGTGGGACATTCCAAAACACCAGGATCATTTAGAGCGGGTTAACACAAACATTTTAACACCAAAATGACAAAGCTCACTGCAGCAGTTCAATGTAAAGTTAATTGGAGCCAGAGTTGGACCCAGAAGCACACACATGTTCACTTCCTGTTTAGAAATGTGGTGGCTTGTGGGTTTGCTGTCCATTTACAAATACAGTCTATGGTTATAACATAGATATGATGTATGTCAGGGGTGCCCAACCAGTCGATCGCAGGCGGAGTGTCAGTCAATCGCGTATGGATACGTTCAGACTGCAGGGCTTAATGCTCAATTCAGATTTTTTTTTGTAAGGCTGTTTACATTTCCAATTAAATGCGACTTGTATGTGATCTCCAGTGTGAACTTTAAACACCCCAAAAGTGTCTCTCATGCGCCTTGGAGGAAACGACGAGGTCACGTGCAGCGAGCGTGCTCAGTGTTTACGGAAGTCGCCTAAAGTTGCTGTCGTACCGGAGCCAGAACATGTACAGTTTATCTGTTTTAAGGAGGAGACGGAGAAGGAGAACGACGAGTTTTTTGGCCACGGCGTTTTGTGGGGCAGTGGCAGCGACGTCCGTAGAACTGAACGTGTTGGTGCGGAATCGCAGCCAAGAGTGGTGGGATCGCTACGTGCTTCGCCGCTTCACTGACACGGAGTTCATATACTATTTTCACATGACGAGAAGAACGTTTGTGTACATTTGTGAGCGCCGACTTGTACCACTCTCGCTGGAGGAAACACACTCAGGTCGGATGAACGCGACCTGGCCGTTCAGACTGAAGTTGCATGCCAAAAGATCGGATATGTATCGGATTTAGGATCACATATCTTGGGCTACGTTCACACTGCAGCCTGAAGTGACCCAAATCAGATTTTTTCGCCCCTATGTGACTTTAAAAATAATCTCACTCCAAAAGCCCATATTTGCCATGTCTAACAGACCCCCCCTAGTATGGTGTGGTACGCACTTTGACCCCTGCCAGGATGCCCGTGGTGGACACGCTGAAGTCCAGATATGCCAACATCTCCGGCGTGGGTGGCTTGTAGGTCTGGGCACACTTCTTTCTGGGGAGGTCATCTGGAACACACAGGAAAAGTTCATTTGTACCTGTGATAACTGCAACAATACTGGACACTGTTCTTTCCTAATTGGACTGTTCAGCTGTTAAAGTTCGTACGGAGGATTTTCCAAGGAACGAGAAATCCAGCGACTGTTTGTCCTTTTTCTAATGTTCCTTCACAGCTCCGTCAGTAGAAACGCATCCTCCCACCTCCTCCTGACTCCTGTTTGTTTACAGCCGGTGCTCGTTCAGAATCGCTGTTGCTGTTGTAACTTTACTGTACGTTTTCAAATGATCAGCAGAAGTTTCCCGTCCAGAAGTAATTTATCAACCAACACGTCAGTCTGTCGACCCTTCGTCTGCTTCAGTGCACGCCATCGCTGGAAGGAATCTCCAAGAATCACCTTAGTTTGCCTTCACTCCTTTTCCCCTTCTCTTCTTCTTTCAGCGACCTCATAAACGGACTTTCTTTTGCGGCGAACTGGTCGTGGATTCTCGTCCGCCGTCACAATAAACTTTTTGCAAACTGCGAGGAAGCTACAGTTGGAAAAAGTTGCTAAGAATCGCTGCGTTGGTCGAGTAAGCAACGTCTTACGTCTGTTGAATGTGCGAGAGGCGAACGTAAACCACGTAATCCCAGCACGCCGGAGAGTCAGTTACACTAGAAACGCAGGGAGTTTCATTGACGACCAAACTATCGATCTATGTTTATCTAGAGCCCCCCACGTCCACAGTTGATGGATTTTCATTCTTTTTTTTTGTGTTCATCACAATTCCAAGGCTGCTGCGTCTCTATAATGTTTTGAACTTTCATTGACAATTTAAAAGTCCTATATTATGCAAAATGAACTCTTGAGAGCTTTAAGTCAAGTTAAAACATAATTTCCTCCTCAAACACACACCTGGAGTCGTGTTTTTGTTTCATTCACATGTTTGAGGAACTCTTTATTATTCGTCTGTCCACATCTCCAAAGCTCCAAACGCTCTGTTCCACCTCGTGATGTCATCAAGTGGCAGTTTTCAAGATTTCAACAGCTACTTTTACCTGTAGTTCAATAGAGACTGAGAATTCCAGAGCTGAAATGATCCAAATGATTCTAGTGAAGGTGTGTGGAGTTTAAAAACACAGTGGAGCAATTCCTGTATCACAAGGTGGAAGAGTGTTTTATGTGGCTTTGTTTTCTAAATTATTGAACTTTATATTTATTATTTTGCCGATACCCCCACTCAAGATTATGTTCAGAAATTTAAATTCAAACCTGTAAAATGGCGTAAAGAAAGTTTGCGATGAGGAAAATAGTGTGATATGGGTCCTTTAAAGGTTCACTGTGTAACTTTTCTGGTGGATGTTGAACACAAGCTTGTCTCCATGGTGATGTTCATGCTTTGCCTGTAATGTTCCACAATATATTATCGTCTATCCTGCATTTATTCCTACAGTGGTCCTGTCTGTGGTCACCAGTCCACAGATATGAGCTGTAACTTGACCCTATGGACTCACCTGCTCGTCCAGGGACATTAAACAGATTAATGCCATACTGTGGAACATTTCAGGCAAAGCAAAGTGGCCGACAAGTTCTACTGTTGAGGAAAAAATTGGAAAAAAAGAAACAAAACATATTGAGAGAATATATTGTTTGTGAATCTTTGACACAATAAAAAAAAAGAAAATAAAGTTCCAGAGTGCACCTTTAGCTGAATCTGTTGGTGTGATATTATTGTAGATGTTACCTGTGTCCATGACCAGGGGCCAGCTCTTCACATCCACGGCCGCAGCTGCCTCTTTGGATTTCAGCAGTTTCATTATTGCTTGAGTGGTCAGGATGCACACGGACTTACTGACCTGCGGAGACATGGACGCACACTCAGAAACATCCATCCATGTTCTTTCTCTTATCCGGGGCCGGGTCGCCGGGGAAACAGTCTAAGCAGGGACTCCCAGACTTCCTTCACCCCGGACACTTCCGCCAGCTCCTCCGGGAAGACCCCAAGGCGTTCCCAGGCCAGCCGGGAGACACAGTCCCTGCAGTGTGTCCTGGGTCTTCCCCGGGGCCTCCTCCCGGTGGGACGTGCCCGCAACAGCAGGAGGCATCCGGAACAGACACCCGAGCCACCTCAACTCTACTCCGACCAGACCAGGTCTAAACTGGGACTAAACCGGGACTAAACCAGGTCTAAACCGGGATTAAACCAGATATAAAACCAGGTCTAAACCGAGACTAAACCGGGACTAAACCGGACTAAACCTGGTCTAAACCAGGTCTACTCCTCACCCTATCTCTAAGGGAGCGTCCAGCCACTCTGTGGAGGAAACTCATTTCGGCCGCTTGTATCGGCGATCTCGTCCTTTCGGTCATTACCCAGAGCTCATGACCATAGGTGAGGGGAGGAACGCAGATCGACGGTAAATCAAGAGCTTTGCTTTTCGGCTCAGCTCCCTCTTCACCACAACGGTCCGGTACAGCGACCGCATCACTGCCGACGCCGCACCGATCCACCTGTCAATCTCACGCTCCATCCTCCCCTCACTCGAGAACAAGACCCCGACATACTTGAGCTCTTCCACCTGAGGCAGGGACTCAGAAACACGCCTTCCCAAACATAAACTGAAAGACGTGGACTAAGGGAGCATGACGTCACACACAGCGGTCATCTCCAGTCAAATGAAGCTCATCGAGGTGCAGAGAGGGGTGACCATTTTTCAGCATATAGTCAAATGGAGCCAGAGTCGATGGAGCCAAAAATCTTTGAGCATTGCCAGATTTTTATTTTTCCAATGTCCCAAAAACTACACTGCAAATATGGCCTCAAATTCTGTTAGAGCAGCACTCTGAGAACTTTTCACCAACCACAACATATCATATTTGGTTTTATATTGTCAAGTGTTATGGCCATGGTTCTAATTTTTCATCATCCTGGATCTCATTTCAGCTTTGTGGACGTGATGGCTAAGTTGTTGCCATCAGGATATGATCTCTCTGTTCTCAAATGTTTTAACTTTCTTTAACTAAATCTGAATATAAAATAACTAAAAACACAAACGTGTGAAGAATCCTTCAGTTGCCCAGGTAGAATCCATGGCAAAAGGAGAAATTCAGGTCGTTTTCACACCTTGTTTGGTTCATTTAAAACGAACCAGCGTTCGTTTGCTCCTTTGATTCGGACCTTTTGTTCTGGTGTGAATAAAAACCCAAAATCTCAATCCGGAGCAAACAAGCGAACCGAGACCACCTAAAAAGCTCCGTCTCGGCACGGTTCCATTCGAATACTGGTGCGGTTCGTTTGAGGTGAGAATGCAGACTGGACTCGATCCGACACAAGTTGGCTTTTTGTACTTAACAAGCTCCCGTCGTATGTCGAGCATTATGGGAAACCGAGGCTGACGAAACGAAACTTACGAGGTTTACTTACGTTTTGCGTGAAGAGCAAGAGTCAGAACTTGATGCGCACATGAGCGCTGTCCTCCGTAGTCGTCTTGCCCTGTGTCTTCGTCGTTTGTAAATTGATTGTAAAATAGTGTAAACCTCACGATGCTGCTCAAACATTTGTGCGAACTGTAAAAACTGAGCAAACCATATCGCTAAGGCTAGATTGAAAACACCATGAT
>JAVJIX010000078.1:172500-182500 GCA_036785185.1 Paratrypauchen microcephalus
CCCTGGGTTGATTTTCTATTAAAATATTAAAATTTTCTATTCAAATATTGGTTATTTTTTCTGCGTCTCTTTTTTTTTTGCGCAGTTTAGCATAGCAGCGTCTCCAGCGCCTCTGTGCATGGCCCCTCCCACCAGAGCCTCTGTGCGTGGCCCCTCCCACCAGAGCAGCAAACGCTCGTTCTGACTGTCGACCGTGACACCCTCATTAGCAAAATGACAAAAATGAGAAAAGTGGACGCCGAGTGCAGGATTTTCCAAGAAAATTGACTAATTCCTATTTGTTCACGGAGGTAAATGGGAAACCTGTACGCTCGGTGTGTTTGCAACAAGTGGCGGTGCTCGAGGAATATAATCTTAAAGGGACAGTGTGTAGGATTCGTGGCGCATAGGTGGTTACTAGCTATTCCACTTCCTCTTTTGGCTATGGCAGACCTCGAGGGTCACCCGGACGCGACGTACCGCCGAGATCGCGCGTGCCCGCGCACGAACCGCGCACCGCTGTATACATAAAGCGCGGTCCCCCGTTCACTTTTTTTTTTTCTTTTCGCATGAAAACACACAATCCCGATCATGATTCATGACAATCTACACATCAAATGAAACCTTACAGTCTCCTCTTTTTGACTATGCAATTCATTTCCCTGCAAAACAATCACTCCCCGAGCACATGGGGCTTTTATACGGAAAAGCACAAAACTTAGCTTACTTAGCTTACCTTTGAAGGCTCTGCACAGGTCAAACTCTGTATTTCATCATAAACTTGGTCTCAATCTGTCCATAAGGATCCAGCGAATAAAATCCAGTAAAACAATTTAGTCCAAAATACGTGTTGTATCCATTACGATGTGTGATCCAGCAGCATGCTTCTTTACACAGGCTCCCCCCTTCCCCCCTCCCCTTCCCCTTCTCTCCTTCTGTCCTTCACTCCCAAACGCAGCGCGGCTAAGCAGCTATTAGCAGGAGCCGAGGCGAAGGATGAGCCCAAATGTCCTTCTGTGGCTCTCGTATTCAAAATGGCTGCCTCTATATGGGGAAGATCCCCCTTTTATGTGACTATATCTAAGTCCAAAAGAATACTTTGATTTCATGATGGAAGTGAAAAGGCTAGGAAAACAATGTATTTTTGAATGGGTATCTTCAATTTCAGTAATTAACAGGTAAAAATCTTACACACTGTCCCTTTAAACGCCACTACGAGACACGGTGTTTCGAACAAAACAAGAACTTGAACGGAGAATTGAGACAGAAGATAAATTATTGCTGGACTGAAGAAACAGCAGTGTGTAATAGATTTGTGTTTCTCTGCACAAATATTTGGACTTATTGCTATTTTTGGGGTATATCTGCCATGAGTTTTCTGATCCGGCCCCTTTGGGATCAGAGTGGGCTGGATACGGACCCAGGACCAGAATGACTTTGACACTCCTGGTTTAGACAAACAATCAAAGGCTGAACCTCGAGCAACTGCTGATGAGTGATGTATGTTTGGTAAAGATTAACTTTGCAGAACTGCTTGAAACTGGGAATTTTCCGTGCCCATGTGTTTTAGAATAAAAGGAGGCTGCGAGGAGGTGTTCTTTGAGAAGGAGTGTGTTCTGGGAAGGAGGCTTAACACATGCTACACCTCATCCTCCCTCCTTACGAGAATAATACTTCTGTGTCTGTTTTCTCATTTGTTCCTTTTGTTGATTTTTATTAGGAAAAATCCCTGACAGAGAGAGACAAAAAAAGATAGAGAACGAGAGAGGGCGAGACAGAGACAGAGAGAAAGAGAGGGATGGAGAGAGAGGGGAGACAGAGAAGGAGAGAGAGAGAGAGAGAAAGAAAGAGAGGGAGAGAGGGGGTGGAGAGAGAGGGGGAAGAGAGAGAGGGGGGACAGAGAAGGAGAGAGAGAGAGAGAAAGAAAGAGAGGGGGATGGAGATAGAGAAGGGGGGCAGAAGGAGAGAGAGAAAGAAAGAGAGAGCGAGAGGGATGGAGAGAGAGAGGGGGAGACAGAGAAGGATGGAGAGGGGGAAAGAGAGAGGGGGAAGAGAGGGGGGCAGAAGGAGAGAGAGAAAGAAAGAGAGGGATGAGCGAGAGGAGGGAAAGAGTGAGAGACAGGGAAGACAGCGAAGGAGAGAGAGAAAGAAAGAGAAAGAGAGGGAGAGAGGGAAAGAGAATGAGAGAGGGGTGAGAGAGAGAAAAGGATAGAAAGTGAAATAGTGAGATCGATAGACAGATAAAGGTATGGAGAGACAGAGGGAGATAGAGAGAGACAGAGAGAGAAAGAGAGAGAGACAGAGAGAAAGAAAGAGAGAAAGAGAGAAAGACAGAGAAAGAGAGAGAGAGACAGACAGAAAGACAGAGAAAGAGAGAGAGAAAGAGAGAGAGAATAGACAGAGTGACGACTACATCTGTTGTCATTAGTCTCATTTAAACGGCCTTCTCAGTGCCAGCAGGGGGCGCTGTTTGGCCTGTGGTGGTACCTGGCTGTTTCTGCCGGGGTTTGGGCAGGTTGGTGACGCAGGTGTGGGGGCACATGAGCACGTTGCAGGGGTGCAGCGCCCCCTCCAGGAAGCGCTGTTTGGTCTCGGAGATGTGGATCCCGCCCAGAGGAGCTTTGGGCAGAGTGTTGGCGGGGACCAGAGCGAGGCAGTACACCCCCACCTGATGGATGCTGTCGATGGCCTGGAACGCAAGCACAGAGAGGGTCAGAGGGCGGGGCTCCGAGGGTCCGAGGTCACCGTACAACGGAGTAAGCGGAGTAAGGATGACAACATGTCGACGTTTTCAAAATAAAGTCCGCCCAACCCTGTGCCTTTTTCACCCACTTCAGTTACCGTGTGAAGAGTCCCTCAGTCGTCCAGGTAGAATCCATGATAAAAGGAGAAATTCAATTTGTCAACTGGACAAAGTTTATTTGGTCGAAGACGTTTAGCAACTCATCCAAGCTACACGGGAGGAGCTCGGAGTAGACGAAGTAGCTTGGATGACCTGCGAAACGTCTTCGACCAAATAAACTTTATCCGGTTGACAAACTGAATTTCTCCTTTTACCACTTCAGTTACCGTTTTGTACATGGAACATCGTTTGTTCCAGCAGATTTTGAATTCTAAACGCCGCTGAATTTCTCACTTTGAATTTTTTCTAAGATTGTGAAAGTGTAGATTCTAAGCTTTCCAACGATGCCTTACACATGGAAATCTGAGAACATTTGAAGAATCTGTAGCCGTTTGAAAGCAGCACATCTAAAAACACAAAACTGAGAAAAGGCCGGGTGGAAAAGGCTGGGTGCAGAATGGTGCTCATTTGCAGGAAATTAAGGGCGTATTCACACCAGGAAAGTCTGATAGTTCACTTGCTTTGGTCCGGACCAAATTTTTATTTTTATTTTTTTATTTTGGTGTGGTTCGCTTTCACACTGCAGTTTTTTCCCAAGCGAACCAACATCTATAAACAAAACCAGGTGTGCTGAGGTCGCTCAACCATTGGACAGAAATGAGTGTCCAAACACATGAAGGAGAAGAGTCATGGTGTTGTTTTCAGTGTCGTCATAGCGATATGGTTTGCTCAGTTTTTACAGTTCGCACAAATGTTTGAGCAGCATCATGAGGTTTACAGTATTTTACAATCAATTTACAAACGACGAAGACACAGGGCAAGACGACTACGGAGGACAGCGCTCATGTGCGCATCAAGTTCTGACTCTTGCTCTTCACGCAAAACGTAAGTAAGCCTCGTTTAGTTTAGTTTCATCAGCCTCGGTTTCCCATAATGCTCGACATACAGTACGACGGGAGCTCGTTAAGTACAAAAAGCCAACTTGTGTCGGATCGAGTCCGGTCTGCATTCTCACCTCAAATGAACCACACCAGGGTTCAAATGGAACCGTGCCGAGACCGAGGTTTTTGATCGGTGGTGTCCTCTCCGGGTGGTGAAGAGTCCCTGCCTCAGGTGGAGGAGTTCAAGTATCTCGGAGTCTTGTTCTCGAGTGAGGGGAGGATGGAGCGTGAGATTGACAGGCGGATCGGTGCGGCGTCAGCAGTGATGCGGTCGCTGTACCGGACCGTTGTGGTGAAGAGGGAGCTGAGCCGAAAGGCAAAGCTCTTGATTTACCGTCGATCTACGTTCCTCCCCTCACCTATGGTCATGAGCTCTGGGTAATGACCGAAAGGACGAGATCGCCGATACAAGCGGCCAAAATGAGTTTCCTCCGCAGAGTGGCTGGGCGCTCCCTTAGAGATAGGGTGAGGAGCTCAGTCACACGGGAGGAGCTCGGAGTAGAGCCGCCGCTCCTCCACTTAGAGAGGAGCAGCTGAGGTGGCGGCGCATGGACGTGATGGGGCCAGATAAACATTAGAGCCTTGTTATCTATTGGCTGTTTGGTCGTCAATCAAACTCCCTGCATTTCTAGAGTAACCGACTCTCCGACACTCTGGGATTACGTACGTTCGTGTCACACATTCGACAGACGCAAGACGCCGTTTACTCGACCAATACAGCGGTTCTTTGCGGCTTTTTCTAACTAGAGCTTCCTCAGTTTGCACAGTTTGTCGCGAGAGTTCACGACCATTTTGTCGCAAAAGAAAGTCCGTTTATGAGGTCGCTGAAAGATGAAGAGAAGGGAAAAAGGAGTAAAGCCAAACTAAGGTAATTCTTGGAGATTCCTTAGAGCGATGGCGTGCGCTGAAGCAGACGAAGGGTCTACAGACTGACGCGTTGGTCGATAAATTACTTCCGGACACGAAACTTCTGCTGATCATTTGAAAACGTACTGTAAAGTTACGGCAGCAACAGCGATTCTGAACGAGCACCGGCTGTAAACAAACAGGATTTCTAGAGTCAGGAGGAGGTGGGAGGATGTGTTTCTACTGACGGAGCTGTGGAGGAACATTTGAAAAAGGACAAACAGTCGCTGGATTTCTCGTTCCTTGAAAAATCCTCTGTACCACCTTAAAACCCCGTCTACATCTCTGCGGCTCTGACCTGCAGCACGCGGCTCATCCACTGGAAACTGTCCTCCTCCGAGGCGTCCGGCCTCTGCTCCGCCACCACTACGATTCGGTCGTCATGGAGAACGGACACCGAGAACACTGCCATCCTGCACCACACACACGGATTAGACCGCTTTATTTGGCACACAGAGCTCAGTATTAAAGCTGTACTGGGTAACTACCCCCCCCCCTTACCTGCCCCTGTACACAAACTTCATGGGCTCCACGGCGAGGGCGGTCGCCACCACATCATCAGCGTTGTGCCTGCGCCCGCTCACCACCATCAGCCCGTCCAGCTTCCCCACCACGAACACCAGGCCGTCCTGAGGCACAAGACAGGGGTGTCACTGCGACTGCCGCAGGGACCGCTGCAGGGACCATCACTTTGATCGGCACTGTGACCGCCGCTGCAACCGCCACTGCAATCGCTGCAGGGACCACCACTGCGATCGCCCCTGTGACTGCCACTGCAACTGCCACTGCAACTGCCGCTGTGACTGTCACTGCGACTGCCGCAGGGACCACCACTGTGATCGATGCTGCGACCGCCACAGGGACCGCCGCTGCGACCGCCGCTGCGACCGCCGCTGCGACCGCCGCTGCGACCGCCACTGTGACCACTCCAGGGACCGCCACTGCGATCGCCGCTGCAACCGCCACTGCGACTGTCACTGCGACTACTGCTGCGATCGCTGCAGGGACCACCACTGTGACCACTGCAGGGACCACCACTACGATCGCCGCTGCAACCACCACTGCGACCGTCACTGCGACTACTGCTGCGATCGCTGCAGGGACCACCACTGTGACCACTGCAGGGACCACCACTACGATCGCCGCTGCAACCACCACTGCGACCGTCACTGCGACTACTGCTGCGATCGCTGCAGGGACCACCACTGTGACCACTGCAGGGACCACCACTACGATCGCCGCTGCAACCACCACTGCGACCGTCACTGCGACTACTACTGCGATCGCTGCAGGGACCACCACTGCGACCACTGCAGGAACCACCACTGCGACCACCGCAGGTTCCGCCACTGCGACCGCCGCAGGGATCATCACTGCAACCACCACCGCCACTGTGATCGCCACTGCGACCGCCGCAGGGACCGTTGTGTATTTACAGAGAACTGTCGTGTGGGAACATGGGTGATGTAGACTTGTGGGCGGAGCCTCGTACAGAATCTTACAGCTAAGAGGGGAGGAGATCGCTAAATGCCTGGACGACTCTAAAACCTCTCCAGGCATGTTTTTGATGATGGAGCAGCGTTAGAACATAGAAAGCTTAAAAAAGTTGATTTTTTTCTTTAAACATGGGGATGGAGCACTGACCGGGCCGGTGAATCCCAGCAGGGACGTCCTGGTGAAGACGCGCTCACACACCGGGACACCAGAGGGCGACACTGGGATGGTCTGGAATAAAGGAAGGATTCATCAAAGAATAAAAATGACCAAAGTGACGTAATTTCAGATCTGAGTGTCTAAAAGGGGATGTACCCGAGTTCTTTTTCGTCTAATAAAGTAGAATTGAAATAAAGAGGAAGTGCTCCAGCGTGTTTTTAAACTCCACACACCTTCTACTAGAATCATTTGGATGATTTTAAGCCCTGGAAATGCCGATCTCGACTGAACTAAAGGTGAAAGAAGCTGTGGAAACATGGAAACTACCACTTAATGACATCACAAGGTGGAACCGTTTTAGTCCTGATTTAGTTCTGGTTTAGTCCTGATTTAGTCCTGTTATAGTACTGGTTTAGTTCTGGTTTTGTACTAGTTTAGTCCTGGTTTAGTCCTGTTTTAGTCCTGTTTAATACTAGTTTAGTCCTGGTTAAGACACGTTTTAGTCCTGGTTTTGCATTAGTTTAGTCCTGGTTTAGTCCTGTTTTAGTCCTGTTTTAGTCCTGATTTAGTCCTGTTTTAGTACTAGTTTAGTCATGCGTGAAGAGTCCCTCAGTCGTCCAGGTAGAATCCATGATAAAAGGAGAAATTCAATTTGTCAACTAGACAAAGTTTGTTTGGTCGAAAACGTTTCGCCGCTCATCCGAGAGGCTTCGTCAGCTCTGAACGTTTTCGACCAAACAAACTTTGTCCAGTTGACAAATTGAATTTCTCCTTTTATCATAGTTTAGTCATGGTTTAGTCCTGCTTTAGACCCATTTTCGTCCTGGTTTTGTATTAGTTTAGTCCTGGTATAGTCCTGTTTTAGTCCTGATTTAGTCCTGTTTTAGTACTAGTTTAGTCCTGGTTAAGACACATTTTAGTCCTGGTTTTGCATTAGTTTAGTCCTTGTTTAGTCCTGTTTTAGTCCTGTTTTCGTCCTGATTTAGTCCTGATTAAGTCCTGGTTTAGTCCTGTTTTAGTACTAGTTTAGTCCTGTTTTAGTACTAGTTTAGTCATGGTTTAGTCCTGCTTCAGACCCGTTTTCGTCCTGGTTTTGTATTAGTTTAGTCCTGGTATAGTCCTGGTTTAGTTCATGTGGTGATACAGGAAGTGCTCCACTGTGTTTTTAAACTCCACACACCTTCACTAGAATCATTTGGATCATTTCAGTCCTGGAGTCGCCGATCTCGACTGAACTAAAGGTGAAAGGAGATGTTCTCTTGAAAACCAAGACTTCATGACTAATAAACATGTGTGAATGAAAAAAAACACAACTCCAGGTGTGTTTTTGAGGAGGAACATCATTAGAACACGACTGTAGGACCTTTAGAACTTGCTACAGAGACGGAGACAGACCTCAAAGACGTTCTTGGTCATCCCAGGCAGGCCGTAGTAGGTCACCCCTGTGGTCCTGGAGCTCACGCAGATCTCGCCCACCTCGTCGGTCTGACAGAGGAGAGGAGGTCCGTCCACACGCACCACGCACACCACCGCTGGACACAAACACCGACAAGACGCTCCAACATCATGTTCTCCAGCACCAAATACCACATGGACACTTAAAATAACTTACTCCTGGTTTAGTCCTGGTTTAGTCCAGTTTTAGTCCAGTTTTAGTCCAGTTTTAGTCCAGTTTTAGTCCAGTTTTAGTCCAGTTTTAGTCCTGGTTTAGTCCTGGTTTAGTCCTGGTTTAGTCCAGTTTTAGTCCAGTTTTAGTCCAGTTTTAGTCCAGGTTTAGTCCTGGTTTAGTCCTGGTTTAGTCCTGGTTTAGTCCTGGTTTAGTCCAGTTTTAGTCCTGGTTTAGTCCTGGTTTAGTCCTGGTTTAGTCCAGTTTTAGTCCAGTTTTAGACCTGGTTCTAGTTCTGGTTCTAGTTCTGGTTCTAGTTCTGGTTTAGTCCTGGTTTAGACCGGATTTAGTCCTGGTTTAGTCCTGGTTTAGTCCTGGTTCAGTCCTGGTTTAGACCTGGTTTAGTCCTGGTTTAGACTTGGTTTTGTGCTGGTTTAGTCCTGGTTTAGTCCAGTTTTAGTCCGGGTTTAGACCTGGTTTAGTTCTGGTTTAGTCCTGGTTTAGTCCTGGTTTAGTCCTGGTTTAGACCTGGTTTATCCTGGTTAAAATAACTGGAATATATCACTTATACAAGGTGCACTGTGGAACTTTTCTAGTGGAGGGTCCGTCACCTGCTTGTTTCTATGGATACATCACTCCTCTGTCTGGAATGTTCCACAGTGACATTAAACAGCTCTTCTTTACATTTACTCAATCACAGGTAGTTTTAGAGCTCAGAAATACCCCATTTGGACTGTGAGCGAGGTCGCCTCTCCACAGATCTGACCTGGAACTTGGTCTGGTTTGGTCTGAGGATAGAAAGGTTTAATGCCATACTGTGGAACATTCCATTCATCCATGTTCTTCCTCTTATCCGGGGCCGGGTCACCGGTGCAACAGTCTAAGGAGGGACTCCCAGACTTCCTTCACCCCGGACACTTCCTCCAGCTCCTCCGGGGGGACCAAGGTGTTCCCAGGCCAGCCGGGAGACATAGTCCCTCCTTCCCCGGGGCCTCCTCCCGGTGGGACGTGCCCGGAACACCTCCTGAGGGAGGCATCCGGAACAGACGCCCGAGCCACCTCAGCTGCTCCTCTCCACGTGGAGGAGCGGCGGCTCTACTCCGAGCTCCTCCCATGTGACTGAGCTCATCACTCTATCTCTAAGGGAGCGCCAAGCCACTCTGCGGAGGAAACTCATTTCGGCCGCTTGTATTGGCGATTTCGTCCTTTTGGACATTACCCAGAGCTCATGACCATAGGTGAGGGTTTAGTGCTGGTCTGGACCTGGTTTTGTCCATTTTTAGTCCTGGTTTAGACCTTAGACCTAAACCTTAGACTGTCCCAGGACTGTCCCTGGACTCACAGGACTCTGGGTCTTACCTCCAGGCAGAACTTGTCCCACGTCCTGCACGGTGAGGACAGAGAGCTTCTCCTCGGTGTCCACTCGGATCACTCCGTAGCTCAGACTGGACATGGAGAGGACGGCCTTCCCGGGAGGAGGGACGCCGGCGTCTGGAGCTCTGCAGAGGAAGAAGAAGAACGAAGAAATACAAAAGTGTTTTTAAGACATTTGTGATTTTTAACATTTCAGATGTGAGTTAGAGTGAGGAGGATGAAAACATAAATAATTCTTTCTTCCCTCCTTTACATCTTTGAGAGTCTTTCCTCCTTTCTCATCCCTACTTCTCCCTCCCTTAGTAGTATAAGTATATTATTAATTTTTCTATTGCTACTATTACTATTATCATTTTTATGTATCTTTTTTTTTTTTTAATGTTCGGCCGTTCAGATGTTTGTACGACCAGGACTAAACCAGGACTAAACCAGATCTAAATCAGATTTAAACCAGGACTAAAGCAGGACTAAACCAGGACTGAACCAGGACTAAACCAGATCTAAATCAGATTTAAACCAGGTCTAAACCAGGACTAAACCAGAACTAGAACCAGGACTAAACCAGAACTAGAACCAGGACTAAACCAGGTCTAAAACAGGACTAAACCAAGACTAAACCATGTCTAAACTAGGTCTAAACCCGGACTAAAACTGGACTAAACCAGGACTAAACTAGGACTGAACCAGGACTGAACCAGA